>CATKHJ011155863.1:0-10838 GCA_949750685.1 Vernicia montana
TCATGGTAGTTCTCCAATGTGTTCCAAATGCTAAAAGCACTTGTACATTGTTGAACTTTCCTACATTCTTCTCTAGAGAGTGCACTAAAAAGAATTGCCATTGCTCTTTTATTCTTTCCATTGGCTCTTCTTTGAGCATCCACCCATTCCTTTCTTGGAATCAACTCTTCAACCACCTTTGATGGAGGTTTCCATTCTTCAAGCACACTATCCCATAGATCCACAATGTCACTATCAAGATAGACTTCCATTCTACGCTTCCAATAAGCATAATCGGTGCCATCAAAGTGCGACTTGAGGTGATTGATCCCTTCATTGGCCATTTCGATCTTTTCTCACGTACTTAAGCTTGTAAAAATGAGACCAACGCTCTGATACCACTTGTAGCCCAAGATGAACCAAGAAGGGGGGTTGAATGAGTTGGGAATTAAAAAAAAAAATTAATTGAACAAGAAAGAAAGACACAAGAATTTATAGTGGTTCGGATTATAACCAATCCTACATCCACTCCCCAATCAACAATTGGGTATTCTACTATCTATGGAGTTTTAACAAGTTCACTCCCAACTTAGTGTTTAAGCTCACACCAAACTTTTATAAGTGTTTTCAAGGCTCACACTATAAACCTCACAAAGTGTTTTCACTAAGGCTAACACTCAAACCCAACAAAAGCTTTAGAAAGGATCACTCCCCAACCTAACAAGTGTTTAATGGCTCACACTAAACCCTTTTGAGCAATGAATGCTCTTACAACCAACACACAAGGTGTTAAATGAAAATTGAGAATTTAAGAATTGAATTTGCAAGAGTTTGGTGGTTGGATTAGTAATTAGTTATTCCTCAACTCTTTTGATAAGGTATTTATAATGTCCATCCATCAAAAAGAGCTGTTACAAAACTGTTCAACCAAATCCGCCTTCAACAGTAACAAAATCCGCATTAAATGCTTGTCAGGACAATATTGCGGTCGCTAAGCCCTTATCTCGGTCGCAATATACATATTGCGGTCGCGACATGCGTTTTGCGAGCGCTATGTTCATATGTGTCTAACGGTTAGTGCCACGTGGCTGAATCTCGTTCGCTGCTCATATTACCATTGCAACTCTTTTCTGGTGTATGAATGTTGCGGTCGCAACATGATGGTTTCGATCGCGATCTTCAAATTGCGCTCATAGTCGCGTTCGCGACTATGACCATGAATGCTACTGGATGAAATGTTTATTTTCTGTAATATCTCAATAGCGGTCGCTATTTAGGTAGAGCGGTCGCGATGATCATATCGCGGGAGCTAAACCTTTGTTGCGGGCACGAATTATAGGTCAGGCAGCATACTTAGAAGAATTTCTAAGTTCTTCATTTCCAAGCACTTTTAAGTAATCTATACTAAAAAAATACACTTAGATAAAATGTTAGATCAATTCAATTTGATTGTTAAGATCAAAATAGATATTGACTAAGTTGAAGCCCCAACTTAGGTCAACACATGTCTTCTTATTTTTTTTCTTTGCATAGGATCTCTCAATAGAATATATTCAATTTAATCAATAATACTTCATTACGATTTCACTCATTCACATTTCTTTGATCATTTATGTTGTTATAGCTTGTAGACACTTCTCTTTTCTTTTCCTATTCTTCTAAGACTTTAATCAAGTCTAGTAGGAGATATTCATGTTTTCCTTTATCCATTTTTTTTTATCCTATTATAAGCAATTCCACATGCTTTTCTATTGACAGTACAATATTCGTTGAGTATTGATCATTTTCTTCTCAATTACACTAATCAACATTTTCTTTCCAATTCATATACAATATCTATATAAATAGCAGGAAATTTCTGCATCCCTTCATACAGTTATCACTGCCGGGGAGTACACCGTAGCTGGCATATAATATGCCTTCCTCTTCTCACTTGTCAATCCTTATCACATTTCATATCATTTTCGTATCACTGCATCTACATTTTCACTTGTGTTTGTTTCTTCTCTAATCTGTCGTTAAACATAGGCGACTTTAACCAATGATCATATATTAACACTAACATTAAATTTCTACACTTTTATCACTATGATATAATTTGTTTAGAATATTTTTATCCTAATACACATGTTCTCTTATTGACAAACAATTTACGCATCATTATCAGTATCTGTATTCTATAAGTTTTCACAGTCAATCGATATTTTTGAATCTTTATCAATCTTCAACATATGATCGTTACAGGGAATTTCTTTCCAATAATATACATTTATGTTTCACTATTATAGGAGCAATCACTAGGGAACCGACCTCCTTTTCTCATTTGGCATTTTACTTTCATATCACAGTTTAGCACGATTATATCATTCAGAGTATGCTATAGTGTATGTATGCACATACCGATATATTTCATCCAAAAGAAAAAGGATTTAACCGTATACGGATAACGCGGAACTATCTTAATGATGGACTGTAATTGACAATCAGGAATCCTATGCTTTATGGTTTAACTTATACACTATAACTCTATAACAGTTATTAGTCTATACTAGACTTATTTGCTCTGATACCACCTTAGTCACATCCCATCTTTGGCAATGTGACGGTCCTAAGGCATGGGTAACCATAAAGGTACCAACAACCTGTAGAACCCATTTATACAATATTACAATACAATCAATACCAATTTGGCAGCATAACAGCTGCAATTATAATAATACCTCAGGCTCACAACCTGCATTAAAGAGGCACTTCCATATAAAGCACTTATATATTCTCAACCTCATATAAACCAATACAAATTCTCCCAATATTTTATCATTGTTAACCACATTACATTGTATCAATATTAATTTATGTGTTCACTTAATCATATGACCTTACAGTTTATAAACCATATAGAAAATTCAATTTAATCAATTATTACAATATTAAACCAATATAGTCCATGGAGCTCTAAATGATTTGTTTCAAACAATAACCTATAATCAACCTTACTCTCAGTAAAGTAATCCCAAGTGGAGATAAATACTTGAGATCCACTTGCTGGGTCTGCTACTGAACCTGAAATAAAACACTGTAAGGGTGTGAGCGAAACTCAGTAAGTACTTATGATCAATAAGAAATAATATATGAACATAAATTCAGTAATAATTTTATCAAATTTCCTATATAATGTTTAAAAAGAATAATTTTTAAAATAATCGATAACAATTTTGGTTTAAAATCCAGGTTCCAATGAAACAATGGGGAAGAAACAATAATTTTTACAATGATCAATAATGAATTAAGATTTAATATCAGGATACTAATGCACTAGTGCGGAGGAAACAAATTCTCTGATGGTCAATAGCAGTAGAGTCTCAATTTTAGGATTTCGGTATATTACTGTAGGAAATACAATCGGGATTTAGTAACGATAGACAATAACAATCAGAATTTAATACAATGATCAATACAGTCAGGATTTAATGACAGTGATGAGTAACGGTTGAGATTCAATACGATGTTTAATAATAGTCGGTTTCAATTTGATGATCAATAATAATCAGGACTCAATATCAATAATCAATAATGATTGGAATTTAATAGAAGCAAATAATGACAGTCGAATTAATTAACAGTGAACAATGACATTTGGGATACTTTAGCAGTGAATAATAACAATAACAATTGGGGTACATTAGTAGTGAACATTAATAGTTGGGATTCAATAATTTTAATTTAGCAGAAATCACAGTATTGGAAGCGGTGTGCTTCCCAGTATAAACAGTGGAGTGGCGGCTAATACCTTGCTCACTCATATCAATAAATAGTGGAGTGGCAGCTATTGCTAGCTCACTCATAACAGTATAGAGCATAAGACTGATCAGGTCTCACGGCTAGGACCACCCCTCATAGCTGAGGCAGATACGCTCACCCTATCCGTGGGCTTTTCCCGTGTGCACACAGTCTGATGTAAAATCCACATCAGTCGGGGATTTATGCTTTTAGTAATATAGTATGATCACTTAGGATCCAGTATGTAAACTTTTCAATGATTTGAAATCAACAGTGTACAATGAGAAATCATATAAGATTTAATAAAAGATAACCAATGTACAATAACGAATCACATAGGATTCAGTCAGAGGTGTTCAATTGCAGGAACAAAGGAATTTTATACATGGATCAATTGGTTTCTTTAAAGGAACATGATTATGAGAACAATTTATAGATAAGGGTATGTTGAGTTTTCGAATGAAAACCATTGATTTAGGAAAGGATTTATTTCTGTGAAAAGATTGATATATGGAAGGTGAACGCTTTTACAGTGTTTAATTAGAGTACAGTTGAGTATTTGCAGTCAAATACCATAATAGGCCAATGGTCTCAATAAAGGAATTCAATCTGAATAATTAGGCCAAAGGCCTCAATGAAGAATTCAATAACTATATATATGTGTAGATCATAGATCTCATCTAAAGAATTAATTCAAACAATTTTTCATTATAGTAAAGTAAGATTTTTAAAGTACTCACCTTGACTTCCTTAGCTCCTAATATAAGGTTTTAGTATACTTGGCAGTAACTCTCCTCAATTTTCGAACATCTATTCCCTTTCAGGTTCTTCGTTTAACCAAATCGTTTATACCATTTAATCAACAATTATTAATTACATTATCAATTTGACTCTTTCAATTCTAACTCTAATTCTATTGTTTACTATCGATGCAATTCAGTATATTCAGTAGCATATATATATATATGTGCATAAACAGAAATCTGTAATATTCATTAATTGCTTTTTAGCAATTTAATACTCTTTCACATTAGATTCATATTGAATAATCACATTCAATTCATTATATATATGCATATACAAAATGATATCATTTGGTGTAAGAAAGAAGCTAATCTTTGAGATAGAAAATGTTGAAGTCTGCCACACGGTTCATCACACGCCCGTGTGACCACCCGTGTGCTAAAGGGGATTTATCCAGAATCTTCACACACCCGTGTGGCTACCCGTGTGACAAAGGGGAATTTATCCAGAATCATCACACGTCCATGTGACAAATCTAGTAGCTAAATTTGAAGGTGGAGATCCAAGTACTTCACATTCACTAAGTCATATCTCATAATACACACATCCATTTTACATTTCCTTTTACAAAAAGCTTATACACATATCAATTATCATTTTTCATGTTTTACACTTGACATAATTCAGTATTTAAGTCCATCTTTTGGGCTACTCCATTTCAAACTGTTCATTCAACCTTTTAACATAACCAGTTTCAGTTCAAGGAGAATTTCTCTTTGTACACAATAAATCTTTTAATTTCCTTTTACAGGAAAAATACCTGAGATATTTTCCTACAACTTTTATGTGTTACTCTTCCCCAAATTCAGTCTCTAAACTATCAGTATGAGTGTTCTAAATTTCAACTCAATTCAACACTTAGGTTTTCCAAATCAAACTTAATAACCAAATCTAGCTCCATCAAGCAAATTAATTGTAATCAACTCATCAATTCTTTCAATCCAATTCATAATATACCCAAAAACATCAGAAAAATAAAAAGTATTAATTTTCCTCAATTTTCCTTAGTAGATCGAAGTCATCAAGAGCAAGAAGAGAAGGAAACTTTGCAATTCCAACAATAAAATCTAATTAATCATACTTAGAAAGAGATTTGAAGGTAAAAGTTTGAGATTTACCTTGAAGCTCTATTACCCTTGGTAAAGATAAGGAGAGCCGACCATGAAGAAGAAGAAGAAGAGAGTTAGAACCTTCTTTTTGTTTGACAAATTGTGGACTTAAGAACTTTTATATTGATTTAGATAAGTTCAATTGAAATGGATGGTAGAGATGGGTTAGGAATAATCTAATCGCTAACATTTTTAGCCTAATTTTTAATTTACAATAATCATTATTATATGGATAAATATGACCATCAATTGACCATAGGAAATTTTCCATGAATTTTCCTTTATTATAAAGTAATTTTGATAAATGGAAGGTGGGGTCGACTTCCTTAATTACTTTGACTATTGCCTCTTATAAATCCATATAATATTTTTCATTTTCTTCACTTAATAAGCTGGCCATGTTTACACATGATTGGTTCTCACACTGTATTTTATTTTTTCCTGTACGCTTAGCTCGCCATTTCAACAGCTTATGTGAAATGACTGTTTTACCCCTCATTTACTTTGTATCTTGTTGTAAATGATATCAATGCAGTTCATTGACTTTATTTCATTGCTCATACTCATAATATTTTTATGAGTTCTTATATTCCATAATATCACAGAAGTAGAATTAATTTAAAGAAAAAATTTTATTTGCATTTAACCGGATTCCGTTTGAGTTCCATTTGATCTTGTTATTACAATAACCATTCAAATTGTCTTCCAATGGCATTACTGTTAATACTTACGAACTGACAGAACCCAGGATATTACATTCAACCCCCCTTAAGAAAATTCATCCTCGAATTTTCTAGAATTTGTTCAGTGCATTACCTCGATGTTAATCTTCAATATTTAGCTTTTGTCATTAACTTGATTGATTTGTTACATTCCATTGCAAACCTTTCAATAAGTATAATAAATTCATTCCATATATTTCTGATATCTATAAAAGAAAACAAAAATTTAGCTGACCTTATATCATTCTATTCTGTATGCTTTGATATCGTATGAATATTTATTTATATGATCCAATTATAATTCCTGTACTGTATAATGCTAAACATTGACTTTTATTCCATCAATTCAAACTTAGCATTTCCTTTCACTACAATGTTTTCACTATAATCATAAATAAAATCAATCATTATTAATTCCTTGTTTCAGTTTCCTTGAGATCATTCATATTCTTTTGTAACACAATTCTAGCAATCGTATCCATTGTTTCAGTTCCTTTAATATATCCATTGTTTTACTGTTTACGTACCGAGGTAATTAGTACTATCATGTTTATACAATCATTTATCATTATAGTTTAGTCCTTGAATTAACGATGTGCTTTCTTAAAAAATAATGTAATCCTTGAAAACTATAGCTTCTTAAAGAAGCAAATACTCCTTAATGGTGTGTAAACTATCACACATGTGGCTTCGTTTACATCCAATAGTTCATTACCAATAATCTTTCTTGAAATTGATTTGCTTTTCCTTTTCTATTTACAATACTTTAATTGATTTATTCCAATATCACCATAAATAATTTGTATATTAACTTATTCACTGATAAACTTTCTTTTACTATGACTTTTCTCTATTTAGTTACAATACTTTTAATACGCACGGTGGTTGGGTAACTATATTCATTTGCCAATCGTTTAATTGCCAGCACAATAATGATGAGGAGAACATAAATCTTATTCAACTCTTACTTTAGCTTATAATTATGTTGTTTCACAGTCACTTCACGTTTGTCGAATCATTCTTTTCCATCTACTTACTGTGAGGTTGTTGTTTCAATTGGAACAATGTATAAGCGTATATCATTATGTATAGTTACAGCATTTTTACTAACTTTCTGGGTCATACTCTACGATAATGAGATGTATGAATTTGTAATCATTCTCCTTTCTTTAAAATACATATAGAAGTTAATGTATTTTACAATCAATCATAACTTACATTCAGTTCATATGGTATTCATATCTTCTGCAATTCAAAATTTCTCTTAAAGTATGCACATATTCAATGAAATAACTTTCACTTAATATATTCCATATCAATACCTTTGTCGCATTTCTTTTTATCTCCATATTTAACTTCTCAGAAATTAATTTCAAATACATTCAAGTTTCCTTAATTATCTCAATTCCTTCATTAGTCCTGTAGTCTATTACATCTTTTCCAAGATTATGTTCGGTCCATTGTTTACTCTTTGACCCTTCCAAAATTCATAATTATCCATTTGTCTCTTCCTTTCTTAACTTTTCTGTCATAAATCACTATCTCATTCAGTTCCTTATATCCTTATATATATCAGTAATCCATTTTTAACTATCTTCAATTTCTCTTTAACCATTTACAATTTCAGTATCCATTGTCTCGAGTCAATCTCATCCATTCCATTGATTTCACTGTTATATAACTTTTCTTTTACTTATTCTTATTTTAGTCTCATCTTTATCGGTTACATTTTTTTTAAACATGTACAATTTACATTATTCGATAATTTCACTGTCCTTACAATTCTCTATACAATACTATATTTCACATTCTTCATTTCAACATTTTCAATTCCGCTTTCTCTGTCTCATGTTGTAGCCCAAGATGAACTAAGAAAGGGGGTTGAATTGGTGGGCAATTAAAAAATTTAATTGAGAAAGAGTAA
Organism: Vernicia montana; assembly: GCA_949750685.1. Classification (NCBI taxonomy): domain Eukaryota; kingdom Viridiplantae; phylum Streptophyta; class Magnoliopsida; order Malpighiales; family Euphorbiaceae; genus Vernicia; species Vernicia montana. The sequence continues at coordinate 8,319 of CATKHJ011155863.1, forward strand.
GAAGGATAAAAAGACACAAGAATTTATAGTGGTTCAAATTATAACCAATCCTACATCTACTCCCCAATCAACAATTGGGTATTTCACTATCTATGGAGTCTTAACAAGTTCACTCCCAACTTAGTGTTTAAGCTCACACAAAACTTTTACAAGTGTTTTCAAGGCTCACACTATAAACCTCACAAGTGTTTTCACTAAGGCTAACACTCAAACCCAACAAGAGCTTTAGAAAGGATCACTCCCTAACCTAACAAGTGTTTAATGGCTCACACTAAACCCTTTTGAGCAATGAATGCTCTTACAACCAACACACAAGGTGTTAATTGAAAATTGAGAATTTGAGAATTAAATTTGCAAGAGTTTGGTTGTTGGATTAGTAATTAGTTATTCCTCAACTCTTTTGATGGGGTATTTATAATTTTCATCCGTCAAAAAGAGCTGTTACAAAACTGTTCAACCAAATCTACCTTCAATAGTAACAAAATCCACATTAAATGCTTGTCAGGACAATATTGTGGTCGCTAAGCCCTTATCTCGATCGCAATATACATATTGCGGTTGCGACATGCGTTTCACGAGCGCTATATTCATATGTCTCCAACGGTTAGTGCCACGTGGCTGAATCCCCTTCGCTGCTCATATTACCGTTGCAACTCTTTTTCTAGAGTATGAATGTTGTGGTCGCAACATGATGGTTTCGGTCACGATCTTCAAATTGTGCTCATAGTCGCGTTTGCGACTATGACAGCGAACGCTACTGGATGAAATGTTTATTTTCTATAATATCTCAATAGCGATCGCTATTTGGGTAGAGCGGTCGCGGTGATCATATTGCGGGAGCTAAACCTTTGTTGCGGACGCGAATTATAGGTCAGGCAGCATACTTAGAGGAATTTCTAAGTTCTTCATTTCCAAGCACTTTTAAGTAATCTATACTAAAAAATACACTTATATGAAATGTTAGATCAATTCAATTTAATTGTCAAGATCAAAATAGAGATTGACTAAGTTGAAGCCCCAACTTAGGACAACAATCTCCCCCTTTTTTATTTTGACAATAAAATTGAATTTGAAACAAAAATAAAATATAGTAAATGCAATAGGTAAAATATATAATGCCTTTAGTTTCTCCCCCTTATTTGCGGGACTTAGTTTTGCACTTTTTTAAATTAAAACAATGCTTTGATCTCCCCCTTGGTCAAATAATTTTTCAAAATTTTTAAATTCACACCCTTCTCCCCCTTTGGCAAGATAAAAAAGAGAAATGTAAAGAAATAAGTAGCATGGAAGAGATAAAAGATATTTCTTTTTCAAACCATGCATAGCAAAAAAAAAAATATGAAAGAAAAATTGCACAAATTGGAAATTGAGAAAGGAAATAGAAATTTCACTAATTGGAAAATGAATATAATTTTGCATTCAATTGCAATAAGGAAGAAGAAAAAAATACAAGATAAGGAAATAACAACCAAACAAACAATAAAATAAATAGATAAAAAACAAAAGATAATTTAAAAAGCTCAATGGTCCAACGCCTAGGGTTCTTCCTCCTCTTGGTCTTCCTCAAAATCACTAAATTCTCATTCTTTTAGGTCACATGGAGGGAGGTCCATTTTGTTTTGCATGTCCATAATATCTCCATACATATGATCCAAAAGAGTCATTCTCTTGAGAATTTTGCGAAGAAGCTTGTTTGTTGTTGAAGAAGGAGAAGATCTAGAAGAGGTTTGAGTCCCTTGGTCTTTGGAAGCTCCTTCCTCAACTTGTGAGGGTTCACCACTAGGAATAGCAAGTCTAGATCTTTTTCTTGATTTTTCCAAGACCCCCACTTCACCAAATATGTACTCATAAGCATTATTTTTCTCCTTAATGCATTTTGAGTGAAGCATGTACTAAATATCTAACATATTAAAGGTAGGAGAAAGGAGAGTTTTGAGACAAGCTTTATTGGGAAGGGTTAAAGCTCCAACGTGGTTGGCTATTCTTGTGCTTTGAGAGGAGAGGAGAATGAGACCTTTTGAAGATTTGGCAAGGTGGACAAATTGATCAATTAGAAATTTTATAGTTTGAATTTTGTGTCCTTTGATGAGACCAAAAAGAAAGAAGAGGTCTTTTTGAGTGACCTTCTCATTTCCATCTCCTTTAGCATTGATAGAGAAGGTGACAATGCAATGGAGCACCCAAAAGGTAAAGGAACGAAAGTGTTTGGCTAGTGAGGACTTGGGATTGTGAGGTCTCGCCCGAGCACTGGTCCGATCCGCTAGAGGGGATCGAAATGCTCATTCGGGTCTAGTCTCACGATGGAACCCTCGGGTTCGGATTTGGTTGATCTTTTGAAAATGCGTTTTGGGAGTCGCCACCTTAATTTATATTATTTTAGAAAAATTTAAGGGAAAACCCATTTAATGACTCCAATTTATTGTCCAATGAAAAAGTACACTAGCCTCGATTACCAAAGAGGATTCGGGGACTAGGTTTTCGGTTTATTTTTTAATTAAAATGAGTTTGGCAAGTTTAATA
>CATKHJ011155967.1:0-14183 GCA_949750685.1 Vernicia montana
CAATTAATTGATGAATGAAACTAGTTGCATTGTTTATTCTAGGAATGCATGGCAACAACTTGGGAACATGAGTCTAGAGATGGCTATGGAGCAGTATATAAACCTTGTTTCAACAAGTATTCCTGAATGGATGAAAGATGCTTTTGGGGTAAGTATTTGTTCTTAAATGGGTATGTGTTTTCAGTCACAGTGAAATATTATAAAGAGTACACCTTTTACACTCTCTTCTTACAGGAAGAAGGTAAGGAGGAATTTTTAGATAATAATGGAATTAGGAACCTAGCTTAGCTTCTGGTTTTAAGTTAGCTCTAGGAAAACAAACAACAAGGTTTCTAGATGATATTTGAGAGGTGACTCTAAATGGGTTAACATTATATAGCTTATAATGTTTCTATGCTAATAAGGATTTAACAATGTAAATGAGTAACTATTCCTTCTCATTCTTGGTTCTTGTAAATTAGTAGTTAAAGAGTATACAATTTCAGGATTAGATTAATTCCTCAATTATATCTCTCCTCTATGAAAAAGAAGAAGATTTGTTTACAAAATTATATTGACAGGTACAATTTATTTATTGTCATATTTGTCTCTTGTTATTGTTAGTTTTTCTTCATTTCTTATTAAAATGTCATACTATATCATTCAAATTTATTTATGCAAAAATTGAGTGAAGTAAACACTGTCAATGCAAAGAAAAATAAGAGTATACATACATCAGGCAGGAAGAGCTATGCTAGGCTTCGAAAGGAGATGGTCAGTTACTTAATTTTTTTATTATTTTTTTATATATTAGTTAATTATAATTGGTTTGATTGAATTAATTAAGTAATTAATTTATGTGACTATAGGAAAAAGAAAGTGAAAATCTCTAGGCATACTTACTTTCTATGAGGCTACTCATAAAAGAAAAGATGACACTTATGTGAATGACAATATTAGACAAAGTCTATATGAGTGAGTATGCATTGTACCTAATTCTCTCTCTCTCTCTCTCTCTCTCTCTCTCTCTCTCTCTCTCTCTCTCTCTCTCTCTATATATATATATATATATATATATATATATATATATATATATATATATATATATATATATTAAAGTTGAGAAAATGAACCAAAATTTCCTACATTATCAAATTAATAATTTAAAATTCAATTTGATTATGTATTTAATTTAATCCATTAATGAAAAACGATGACTCCATAATAAAAGAAATTCACCAATTGGTTAAATAGTTTAAACACACATTTTTATTTAGAAAAAGTCTTACCTATCTCAAATGCATTGTCACAATCCAAACCTAGGAGCACATGACTGGCACTAAGAAACGAAAAAACATAAGACTTTTAGAATCCATAGTAAGCCTAATAACTCCATAAATGGCAAAATTGCAATATCACAGTTGTAATATCAACAAACAAGGATTATGAGTCCACTTGTCAAGTAGAATCTGTGCATAAACATATTATTGTTACGTAAGGCTAAAATCTCAAAACATCAAAAGACATCATCATTAGGTTTCTGCTTAATATAACATCACATCATCCAGAATGAGGAAATTCAGTTATCCTCCAAACTCAACATACTTATACAAATAACCATACAACTGATCAAACTATACAAAATTACAAATAATGGAAATAACAATGCAGAGTTCTAAAATTTATAATACATATCAATCTTAATTAATTACATAAATGAATATAATAGAATATAATAAACTTTAATGCCGGTGGAAAAAAGACAAAAATAAATCAACTAAATTTTTTTTTCAAGCCCAACCTATAACTTAGAAAAATAGGGAGACATGAGTGAGCGTTTCAACTCAGTGTGTGATACAATCCAATATATAATTTTGGTGTCATACATTCGTTCTGATAACAATAATGCCCATGCAATATGCCAAACAGTCAAATAATCATATAATCATCTAAGGATGGGAATTAATCGATATGAATCACATTAAACCTTAATCTGGAAAGTTGATCCCCCTCTCTTGGCTCTTTTATTTCCAAATTACTGGGTCAGGTGAGTTCAACTCTAACCAGACAACCCAATTTCTCTTATCCATACCTAGAGCCACAATAAGACCAACTCAAACCCTGCATCAAGAATGCAAATTAAATAATTACTTTCATTGAGTTTAAGGACATTGAATTCAAGTTTAGCTAAATTGGCCATCTATAATAATAAATGACATTAATAATATGTCATAAATAGCAAATATTTACATGATAGTATATCATAAACAAGTCACAAAATTATAGAAAAATAAATAAATTTACAATAAAAAATAAATAATTATTTGATGTGGATTCGTGATGCTGAAATACATTTAGATACTAACGAGCTGAGTGAAACTATTAAGAAATGAAATATAACATCAAATCAATATTACGATTTTTCTTTCTTTTTCAATGAAACTAGATAGAATTATTTGTCAAATATGAACTTGACTGGGTATTTAAAATTCTTGTTGACCATATATGTTTTTACACCTAAATAAACTAGATGTTTTGGCAAAATAAATAAATAAATAAACAAACTAGATGTTGTACAAATTGATGTGATATAATTGATGTTAATATATAGGGGTGTCAAAAAGGGTCATGATACTCTAACTCGATTCGCCAAATACGAAAATTTTTTGAGTTAGGGTTGAGGTTTAGTAGGTTCGTATCGGTAAACGAGTTGACCCGTTTATGACACTGCTTAAAACGAGTCGTGTAACAGGTTGATCCGCTAACCGTCACAACCCATTTAATTTTACGTATCGTGTCAACCCGACCCAACCCATCTAAATTTCATGTAATTTTTAATAATATTAAATGTTAAAATAGTCATTTGTATTGCTAACCAACTTAATCCTAGGGTTTCTAACACTTACTATTCTTTTTCTAACATAGCAGCCGCCCAAGTCCCAACCCAGCTTATTCTCTTCTCTGTTCTCTCCTTTCACCTTTTCTAACACAGCTGCCTAAGCCCTTCATTTCTTAATTTAGAATCTGTCCATAACTCACTATTACATCTTCACATCTTCTTCTATTACCTCACATTGTTCACTCTCATTATCGTTTCATTCCCATGGTAAGTGCTTTTTTATTCCCGCACGAACTTCATTCTATTCTTTTGACTTGTAGATTTGCTTTTTTTCATTCATGAATTGGCTCATTCTGTGAAAATTTACTCTGGGATCTGAATTTTGATTGTTGCTATCGAAATATATGGCATGATTTTTGAATTAGGTTGTATTTGGTTACAAGTAATATTGTGTGATTGATCTGCGATATGTTTTGCTCATTGATGAAATTGTTTGATTTATGAATGCAAGATTTGATCTTTCTGTAGGATAAGTATTTTTTTATTGAATTGTTGTATTTTTCATTTTTCATTTCAAAGCATTGAATTGTACTTTTAATCAATACCCATTATCATTTTCTTATTTTTTTTTTTCAGAAAAAGGAGTAATTTTTCTCTTTTTAGATTTTTGTATGTGCCAAAGTTCAAATATTTATGGTGTTAAATTGCTAATTGCTTATAGTTTTTATTTGTAGATTAATTAGCTCAACTCTACAACTGCATTCTTTTTGTTACATTTGATCAACTTATAGTTCATGCATGTTATTCAATTTTTGTCTTAGCAAATCATATTATGGTTATGGGGCTCATAATTATTTCTTTTTCTGATGTATGTTGCCTTCCATTATTATATAATTATGTCTGGTATTGTTTAGTTATTATGTGCTTTAAGACTATACGTCCAGAGGGAAATAATCATATGAATTACTTTATGAAATTGTTGTTAGAATCTTGACGTAAATAATCAATTGGCATAAGTATTTTCATTTTTTCAATTTTGTGGATAAGAATTTAGAAATCAATATTAACCTCTAGCATTTCTTTAGCTTGTTTTTCCCTACACTTAGTCTAATAGTCCTCAATAGTATTCAAGAGATTCATTTGGTTCTTCTGAATTTCCTTCATATTCTTATAACTGCATGCTTAACTGTGTGACCTAATAATCCATCATGAGTGCTGACAATTAATAAATTTATATCCATAATTATTAGTGTAGGCAAAGGAAGCAAGGGAATTTTTTGTTCTGATTTATTGTATTAGTTCATACTCTTAGTTGTTATGTTGTGTTAGTTGTTCTGATTTATTGTATTATTTCTTTCTTATTTGCTTTATTATTTATAGATGCAAAGAAAAAGGAGTTTGAAGAACTTACAAAAAATATGATGGAGCTTAACTTAGAGGCTTTGGAATTGGAGGATAAAGATGTTGATTTACCTTCTTCATCTAATTCTATAATTTAGATATTTTATGTTATGTTTATTTGGAAGATTTGGAAGAATTTAAATGGTGTTTATTTAGAATTTTTATGTTATGTTTATTTGCAAGCTTTGTGTTATATTAAGAATGTTATTTAAATTTATTTGATGGTACTTACTTATGTTTGAAGAACATATGAAATATAATTTTTTTTAATGAATTTACAATTTTAATTAGAGTATAAATGTTATACAAGTTAAATGGGTCGTGTCGAGTTTATGACCCGCATACGACCCAATTAAATAAATGGGTTATAAATGTCGTGTTCGTGTAACCCATTTAATTTTTGTGTCGTGTTAAGGTGAGTATGTTATTACATGATTAATAAATGGGTCGTATTCGTGTTGACCCTAATCGTGTCACCTGAGTAGGTCAAACCGACACGAACACGATCCACGAACACGTTTTGACACTTCTATTAACATATGGCAGGATGTACCATGACCTATAAAACACTAGGGGGAGGTCTGTACTAATATAACGAAATCGTCATGTAAATATTTGTACAAAATTATAGTACAGGGACCATAACTATGTAGGACTGCAAATGAGTCAAATCATTTGCGAGCGGTTTGGTATTCAGCTCGATAAAAGTTCGTTCGCGTTCAAAACGAGTCAGACTTGAGTCTTACCTTAAAGCTCGATTAATAAATGAGCCGAGCTTGAGCAAAACAAATCTCGGCTCGATTAGGCTCGTAAACAGCTCGATAATAAAGCTCGTAAATAACTTTATTATTATTATTATTATTAATTTTGACACTCCAAAAAAATATATTTTAATACTTCTATAAACTTTTTGATAATTCAATTTGACTAAAATATATAAACTCTTGATTAACATAATCTAATATTTTCTTATTATATAATCTAATATTCTAATTTTTAAAAATATCTTTTTTATTAATTAATATCTTTATAATATATGTAATGCTTAATTTTATGACTGGATTTTTTTTTTTTTTACTAATTGGATGCTTTTTGTAATGACCTGAATTTTTAATTATTTTAGAAAATCTTATTTTCGTACGGAAATATAATTATTTAATTCGACTTGCTATATTTGTATTTAATTAGAAATTTGAATCATTATCATGATTTTTAAAATCTCTTATTTAATTATATTTATATTTAAGTAATGAAAAATTATGTAAATCAAAATTTTGTGAAATAAAATATTTATGAAATTAATAAATTATGTTTTGATTTATTATAGTTTATTTATTAAAAGATTAATTGCAAAAATTTAAGAAAATATTGATTTTAATTGGTTATTAAAGTTTAAGGAAATTATTTAGTAGATGAAATTATTATTTTTGAATTATAAATTTTATGTAAATACTAATTTTAATTCTATTATTGTTTAAAGAAATTATTATTATTATTATTATAAATAAATAAAAAAGAGGTTTAAATGTATATTTAGCTCATCTGATTGGTTGTAATACACAACCAATCAGATGGTTGTGATGCTCTGCCAGAACCGAGAAAAGAGAAAGAGAGAGAGAGAGAGAGGAGAAATCGGTGCTCGATCTGCCCCTCTCTAGCCGGCGGTGGTCGACACCGCTTGCACAGCCTTGAAGCTCGACGTCCGGCGACTCCAGTTGAATCAGCAGTGACCAGAACCGGCAACCAGTGACAGCGCACGCTCCAGTCAAAGCTTCACCGGCGCCGAAGCTTCTAGAGGCGTTTTCGGCATCAGATTCCGACGAAGTTGGTCTCATTATTCTCCTTTCATCGAGAGCTTCAATTTGATACCCACCTTGCCTCCTGAAAATCGCCGGAGATGGAAATCGAAATTTGAGTCATCGAGGCTCTCGAGTCATTTTTCGGAGAAATGGCAGCGAGTGGAGAGTATTTTTGGATTCCTGGCATCAAGATGAGCAAGATGGTGTGATCACGACCTCCAGAGCCACCGTCGGCGGCGACACGTCACCGGCGAGTGGACCCCATACGCCGCCGATGACCTAAAAATTCCAGTGAGCTGCATTTCACGCGTATGTTACGATTCCGAAGTTAGTTTGCGAAAATTTGACTTCGGTAAGCCTAAAACGTTATGTTATTGATTTATTTTGGTGTTTTAAATGCCCGAAAAATGATTGTTTTTACATGTATTCAAGTTTAAATTAATAAATTGAATTGAATATAAGATTATATGAATTTGTTTGAGTTGAATTGGTATTATCCATAATTTTCTTTTAATTATATTGTTAATCGTTAATAAGTGAGATTAATTAATATAACTCTATAAGTATGGAGTTTATTTGTATTAATTGGAAATAATTTTATGAATTTCTTTTATGTATATTTATGAATGAAATTAATGTTATTTTAAAATCTTATATAGTTCTATAAATAGTAACTTTATGAATATAAGTTAAATTCGAGTTATAATTAATTTTATAATGAATTAAAATGTTTTATAAGTTTAAGTTAAATTTATTGAAAAATTGAATTTATCATAATTCTGCAAAATATTATAAGGGTTTGAAGTAAAGAATTAAATTATATTTTTAAAGTAAATAATATTAAGTTATAAACGTTCATTCGCATAAAGATGCGAATTTTGATATTCGAATTGTTAAACTCGTGAAATGATTTTAAGGAATTAAATTGATATTAAAAGTGTTATAAGTATATTAATAATAAACTTCTTTATGTATGCTTGAGTTAACAAATTGAGTATTGATGATTATGTAAAATAATCTTATTTAAAATAATGTTTATGAATTGAGTTTGATTTTGATTGATGAATTGAAATTGTAATGATTGCTAAGTTTGAAGACCAGGATGGGGTCGTTGAATTGTTGTTGTTTATTATGAGCCATAATGGCAGTTTTGAAGTGTTTAATTCTTTTGTTCCAATGGGATTAAGTCCTAATTATAGGAGAGACTCTGCCAAAATTTCGGTAGAATCTTAAGAATTGTTTGGGTTGTTCTTGTTCTGATAATCTTTCTGTTATACAGTATTGACATTTCAGGCGTTTATCCAGTTAGATGTCAACCGACACTCCGAGGAGAGTTAGTTTGGCATTCGTCAAGTTTGTGAGTTATATAGCTAGCTTAATATAACACTTCATTCCTTTTATTTAATTAATATTTCACTTGCATACATGCATTGATTGTTTGTATACTATATATATATATAATTATACATTATACATTATAAATATAAGTTAAGCATTTTAGCATATGTATGTGAATGTTCTGTTATATTGGTGTTGCATATTACTTGTGTTTGTTCGGATGGAGTTAGGATGACATAGGACCACACATACTTGTGATTATAATTATGATATGATGATTATGGGTTGATGAGTTAGGACTGGTGTATGATGGCTGCGGGCTTGCTCATCACTCAGCGCTGCTGCCAGTTAGGACAGCGCTGCATGGCTTAGGCTAGAGATGGCTGCGACCCTATGATGGATATTAAGAGACAGTTTTGGATTAAGAGAGCCAGGATAGGGGGATCGGCTCCTCATATTGAGATTTAGTGTGGTTCCTATCGACTAATTTCTATCTTTGGTTGATTATGTGATTGGTTGTCTGGATGACATTATCCATTAGCATTTCTGGAATTCGAATGGCATGTTATATTGATAACTATATAGCTCATTAAGTCGAACGCTCATTCCTATTCAATATTTTTTTCAGATTGCAGGATGAGTTTGAGAAGTAAATTTTAGTCAAGTATTCATGCCTTCCATCCTTCGGCAATGGAATGTATTTCATTACTCAGTTATGTAATTAATTTCCTATTGTTCTGTATCATAAAACTTTAGAACTCCGCATTGTTATTTTCATTTTCTGAAATTCTGTATTACTGGTTCAGTAGTTTAAGTTGTTAAGTTTTGGAGGATAACTAAGCTTCCTCATTATGGATGTGTGATTTTCTGTTAAGCATGGACCTAGTGATGGTTTGATGAGATTGAGATAATTGCCCTGAGCGGCATTGATTTGATGTGATGCTTGTTAGGTTCTGCCTAACAGGTGGGCCCACAGCCCTTGTTTTATGACAGTTACAGCTGTCATATTGCAGTTTTGTCGTTTAGCGAATAATTATGCTTATTACGGGTTCTGAAAATTTTATACTTTTTCGTTCTCTAGTGCCGGTCACGTGCCTTCAGATTCGGGTCGTGACACTTTTGCTATTATGTTAGTTTTAAGTATTTTTATTATAGTTATTTTATTACAAATAAATATTTAGAAAGTTGAGTATTTTAATAAATTATAAACGAATCGAACTCGAGTTTAGTTGAATTATAATTTATTAATGAGTCGAGTTTGAGTCAAGCTCGAGCTGAAATGAGCCAAGTTTGAATATGATTTTTAAGTTTAAGTTCTAAAAAAAAAAATATTAAACCGAGCCTGAACATGCTAAAACTGGGCTCGATTACAGCCCTAACCATCTGAAGTCGTTATTTCAATATGACAATTCGCACAGTAAAATCATAATCAATATAATGGCAAATACCTTCACGAAAACATTCTTGATTATTATCAAGATTTTATTATTTATTAATTTATTTTGATTGCTTGTGAATAATATAAATTAAAGGGATTTAATACATGAATTTAAAATAGCAAACAATCCATTTATGTGTAAGCAAACGCACATCTTATTCATACTGATAACGTATTGTAAATCGGTTTATTAGCATAGCGGATCGAAAACAATAATAAGAAATATAAAGCAATAAAGTAAAGAGAGGAAAATATGTAGGGAGAAAAGAGATTCAAAACTTTTATTACTAGATTAATCGTAACTTTCTTTATAAATAAGAATAATTAGGATTTTTAGTGTATACAATATTAGTAAAATAAATATATACTATAATCTCTCTAAATTATATATTCAAGTGTGTTAACATATAATAATTTATTTATAACAATTAATTTTTATTATAGATGTCAAAATAATACAATTGTCTACCGCAAGATATTCTTAAAAGGTTGGTTTATAAAATTTCTTTATTATCTAATAGGCATTTGACCTTTTAGTTATTATTTATTTAGATATTTGGTTTCTTATGGAATACAATCTTTAATTTCATATAATAACAAATTAACAATTGGATTATTAAAGTTAACATTTGCAAAATGTGGGATTTACTAAATTTTGAATCACCACAATACATTATAATACTTTACTACACAAATTATCAATTATAATATATTCTATCACATTTCATTTAATTTCCAAACAAAAATATAATAATATTCACTAATCCACAAAACACGTAAAATACAAAATAATAATAGTAATTCAAAGCAAATCTTGCCTACACCAGTTATATAAATTCATTGTACTGTGTACGGAAAATCATCCAGTTAAATTAAATTTTAGAGATTATTTACTTAGATTTTTAAAAAAGTAGATATTAGCATGTGAATTAAGTGAAATTTTAGAGACTAAATAATAATTTATGCAAAACTTTGGAGGAAAAAAAAAGTTCCGTGTAACTTAAATTCTGGATTTTAGACTGGTCATAAGTCATAACCAATCTATCAGATCCAAGAATCCAACAATGGAGTATAAATGTTTTTCCTTTTGAGCATAGAAATGTACTTAATTTAATCTTTAATGTACTATAGTCCTTTTAAATTTTAATCATCACTGCACTTTAGTCCTATTTCTAAAATGCCATAGCATTTAGTCTTGTTTCTTTCAAGCATTAATGACAATGATGAGAATTAGAGATGATTGTTATGAACAGATAAAATGGAAGAATTATTCAATACATTGGGTGTGCTAAATAATAATGAATTGCATAATTTTCTTATGTTCTTGTACAATTCTCATTTTGAATTTAAGTTCTTTTCAACAAATTCAAGATTGGTAGATATTGAGCGAGTTAACGTATTTTCTTTCTTATAAATCAGGGAGATCGATGACTTTAGAATAATTGTACAAACCATACCAAAATAAATTCCGATTATCGAATTAATAAGGTTTTAATCATATGAATAAGAGTCAATCATGAGGAGGTTAATCCTCTAAATATGGCTGTTTTTAATGAATTTCTAGATATAATGCCACCATAGAAAACTTCAAATTCAAGTGCTAACAATTTGCAAGACTATACAAGGCAATTTGGGTATATAATCTCCTAAAATAATTAGTTACCACAAAACATTTGATGATGATAACAAGAACGCTGCTTTTATGTACACACTCAAGAAGAACAAAAACCAAAAACATTTTAGTGATCATGTTGTACAAATTAAGTTACTGAGTTAATTAATTAATTAATGAAATCCTCTTGAACCTCTTGACTGATAGAGTTCCAATCTACTCTTTGCATCTTGTAATAGAGATTCAATTGTTTGATTTTGAACCAAATGTGCCTGCTTTGATGACCATTCTAATACAATAAGCACTTCTTCATTTGCAAGAACTTCACTGTCTGGGCAATTTAATGCAATGTAGCAGACAAGAATCAATGAAGGAATTTGAACCATTTGTTCCCCGAAGTAAACCAGTTGAATTAAGTGCTTGGCACCTCCTGCACTTATAATTGCCTTTGAATGATTAACACAGAGATAATTCTCTGTGCAGGCGAATTTGTTAAGAGCAATTGCTGCTTCCATTGTAACTTCAGGTTCCCTTTCATCTAGTAGCTTCACTAATGGACCGATGATTCTTGTTTCTGTTGCTCGAAAAGTCCTTGCCAAGTTACCAATAGCTGTAATGCAGGGTATGAGAAGGTCTGAGTCTGCCTTTTCGATTACTTTGAGTAGTTGATCAACAACTGCTTTTGCAGTAGGGGATGTAGGCTTGAAAGCTGAGCGTCTTAATTCAGCAGTTTGTTCTGCTACTGCTGTGATTTCCATCAGTGCCATTGCGGAATGAGATTGAACTTCATCAGAACCTTTCTCTAATAGAACTGCGAAGCATAAAAGTGCACGCGACTCTGTTATGTTGCGACAAATGGATACATTTCCTTTGCATAGTTGCCAAAGTGCTCTTGCTGCCATTGCTTTCATGTGTGCCTTAGTAGCTGGATCTTCATATTCCCTTCCTCTAATGCTAGTCCCAGTTAGAACATGGTGTTGTTTTGGATTGTTTAGGTTGCCTTTGAAATGGGTTGCATGAGTAGAGTGATTCTGATTCTGATTTTTTGTGGGACTTGGTGTTTGATTAGGATTCTGGTTTTTCAATGCCAAAGTATTGGCCACCACATTATGCATTTGGCTAGTGGTGTTATTATTCATTGGATGAGCAATTTTTACATGTTCTTCTTCATGCTCTCTTTTCTCATTAGGATTTGAATCATTACTAGCCATCAAAACCGAATGAATCGACATAGTTTGCTTGCTTGCAATTGCATACTTACTATGTTCTTGAACAGTCTCGAAAGCAAGATGGCTAACAAGAAACCGAATTATATTGTTCTGGGCGAAATGGTCTTGGCATTTTCGATGATGTGCTGCCAATTCAGAAACAGCCCACGCCACAACTGCTTGAACTTTCATGTGACCTTCTTTGAGGATTTTCGCAAACACAGTACAAACGCCAGCATTCACAATCTGTTCGACACTTTCCGGGTCACGTCCTAATAACCCAATAGCTCTAGCAGCATTTTCTTGACCCTCCATTTTCCCTTCTTTAGCCAATTTCAGCAATGGAGGAACCCCACCTTCCTCTATTATCAATTTCCCATACCGATCATTATCTCTAGCCAAAGAAACCAATGAAGCTGCAGCATCTGATCTCTCCTCTAAAGACCCTGTATAAAGAATAGCAACTTGTTCCCAAATAAGACATAGAATTGGTTCATTAGCAGCAATAGGCGGCAGGCCTAAATACTCATCATCACGATCATCAGCAGAAGCAGAAACACGGAGAAGCCAAGAAACATCTCCAATTGAATTCTCCAATTGCATTGTTGTTTTTCGAAAAGCACCAGAAGGTATAATGGTGAACATACGTTTCATAAGGCCAGTGGCACGACATTTGATCACCAGAATAAGAGCTTTGTCAAGGACTTGCTCTGTATCATCAATGATACGTCTTGTGGGTCTTTCATAAAGATCATTGCTTGCCCTGGCTGCTTGGCGTAAAAGGGTTGCCAACTTCTCTGTTTTGGCTTTGATTTCTAAACATTCTTGTTTGAAAGATTGTGCCTCATCTGTTGATTTTGCAACTTGGTCTGCTAATTGAATTGGCCTAGCCAGGATCTCTTTCACGATGTCCGCCATGGCCAAAGCGGACAAGAATGATTAAAATTTAAGATCAAAACACTTCCAATTGGAAATTTCTCAAGAAAAATAATAAAACAGAGAGAAGGAAACAAATGGGTTTTGTTATAAATTATAAACTATTTCTTTTCTTGATTCTTTGAGGATTTTTTTTTTTTCAAAATTTTGGCAATCAAAAATCAAAGAGCCCAGCTTTCTTTTTGTTTCATTTGATTTTCTTGATTGTGTTAGCTTGAAGTGGGGAGGTGATGGAGGGAATAATGGTGGTAGTGGTGGCGGAGTTGGCGCCGCCGGAGAATTTTGGTAGAGAGAGAGAAAGAGGGAGGAGGTGTTTGTAATGGTAAAACGGGATTTTCTCCAACATTTATGTTTGAGCATTACCGTTCCTCTAACGTTGTATAATTAGGAAGTGAATTGGTTGGTTGGTAAGCTGTGCATAGACTTAATACATATATTATTATTGTTATTATTATGTTTAAATAAAGAAAATAGAAAATTACTAAACTATTCACTAAAAATATAATGCTTGCCAATATAAAAAGCTTCCTTCAATAAGGAATTTAGATTAGATTGGATAATAAGAAGCTAAATACATAATGTTACGAAGAGATTGGATTTGTGATTAGAATTTTCAATTAATAATTAAAAAAAAATAAAATTTGAGCATAAGGAGTTAAGCCGCGATATTGTCATAGTCAATATTATTATAGTTAAATCAATTTACTTTTTTAATTTATAAATTAAATTAACATATATATTTTTCTATTAATTTCAAAAGTAATTATCTTTTATATTTTTCAAGATATATTATCATGAATTATACTATTATATTTTTCTTTTCCAAACAATCATCCATATATAAAAATATTCTTACCTTTAAAGTAAAATAAAATTTGATTATCCTTAAAAAATCATCATAAGCATAAATATATTGTATTTTTATTAAGATTCAACAAGAAAATTATCACTTTCAAGCATATGTGAATGAAAATTTTATTTTAATTTCTTTATTTTTTCCTCCTTAGTCCTTATATTTTTATTCTCTTAACCTTTTACAACTTAAAAATACTTGTAATATTATGAAAAATTATTAATACTTTATACTTATATGAAGTGAATTCTTCATATTTCATTACATCTTGAATCATATAAAATATGAATTTTTTTTTATTAATGATTTGGATAAGATGATTAGTATTATCATTTAGCAAATTTATAGAGTAATCATCCAAAATAAAAATTATAGATCAATCAATATGATGTTTTGTTTATTTGGATTTGAATTGTACATAATATTTTTTAAAAATCAAAATCAAGATAAAACTAGTATAAATAAAATTTTGATTAAATTTTAAGAATCAAGTATTTATATTCTAAAAAAAATCAAAATATTTCTTTTTATGGAATTTAATTTGAAAAAAAAGGAAACAAATAATAATCAATGATTTTATTTTAGTAAATTATTTTTTAACTTAATAAAAGGTTAGTTAATTTAAAAATTAAAAAAGTCAATTACTTTGACCACAATATTTGCTCTTGCTATATATATATATATATATATATATATATATATATATAGAGAGAGAGAGAGAGAGAGAGAGAGAGAGAGAGTGAGTTAATGGAAAGAAGGACATAAATGTGGTATATATAA
>CATKHJ011155970.1:0-10431 GCA_949750685.1 Vernicia montana
CTATCATAAAATGAGAAATTGCAAGAAAGCGAAACAATGAAAACCAGAGAAAAAATAGCAACCCTAAATCATCAAACCCACTAAATGTGTACCATATAATTAAAATCACTAGATAAGGAAAGAAAAGTGAGACTACATCTTGCTTGAAACAAAAGACAGTTGCTATTCAAGAACAAGAAAATGACTGAAAGTTAATAATAAGTTGATGCTCTCTGTCTACTGTGAGTCTGTGACTAGCAATAGAAGAATTTGGGGTGGTCAAAATAGCTAGTTCTTCCTATGGCTTCTTGGATAACAGATCTCATCAAACAAAA
This sequence comes from Vernicia montana, assembly GCA_949750685.1. Lineage (NCBI taxonomy): Eukaryota > Viridiplantae > Streptophyta > Magnoliopsida > Malpighiales > Euphorbiaceae > Vernicia > Vernicia montana. Next base: position 315 of record CATKHJ011155970.1, read on the forward strand.
AAAATATCAGCAACCACACAAGAAGTATCAATAGTAACAGAGAAACAAGGGAGCACTATTTAGATCAGTTGAACCAACAAAACTAATTAAAAAAGCATACTTAATCAAGATACTCCAAAAAATATTTAATAATTATTTTATTAAATCAATAATAAAATCAAAACTAATTATATAAAAAAAAAAAAAAAAACATAATTATCAACAAAATAAAACAAATTCAAAATTTTGTTCATGAATAATTCAATTTTACTCTACTTATCTAATTCATTTCCAATCATATATATATTTATATAGAAATCTAAATTTTAGCAGAGTATTTGCTCTGTCTTTTATAAACAGAACAGAGAACAAAACAGATCATCGTATGTAGTGGTCCAGCTGCAAAACCAGATTCCACAGTTAGAACAAAAGAGAATAACATAGGTGATCTTCCTTTGTGTTATGCTCTAACCTCATTTGTTAGACACCCACTCCTTGTTATGGCTCAAACTGTACATGCTGACAATGCTAAACGTAACAAAAGAATTACATGCAATCAGGATCTTGCTAGAACAGCTGAATTTGTGGGTATTGATCATAATTTAATGACACTATTATTTTGGAACTTTTAACTGTTAATTATACTCAAAACATCCCTAGAAGTTAGAACACAATTATTTGGTGAAAATTCAACCAAGCACAGGACATTTATTTGGAGAGCCACATGTACTCCTTGCATTCTTTATTGTCAGATTTTGTTTTTCCCCAAAATCATCTCTGGGATATCTATACTTTCAAACTTTATGAAACTAAACAGAGTTTAATTTTTCAATCATAAGTAGATTGATCTTTAATCACATGTTGATGTGACATGTGATGATATGGACCGCCTTAATAATATGGATACCACAATTAAGCCCAGTTAAACATTTGATTAGCCCAATTTTTAACTGAAAAAAATATAGGTTCACCCAATATGAACCCAACTAAACACATAACTAGGCCCAATTGAAACCCAACGAAACTGATCAAGACAGATGAGGACTTCTGGGTCTCCTCTTTCCTTCATGGTTGTTGCTTTGCAAGCTTTACCTTGCAATCATGGCCACTTACATCAATAATCTAAACCAGAAGATAAAAGAGGAAATTACACTAGCGTGCACTTTTTTTAATTTTTTTTCAAAAATACCCTTTTGTCTTTTTAGATTTTCAAAAATATCTTTTTTTTTTTATATACATATTTATGATATACTTTTGATATACTTATAATATATTTATAATATACTTTTAACAGTGAGGCATTTTTAAAATAAAAAATTTAATAAGTGTATTTTTTTTTTTAAAAAAGAATAAGACATATATGAGAATATTTTGTCTTTTTAAAATATTTGTGTAAAAACCCCAGGATAAAACAATTGCTATTGGTCTTAGTTTCACCTATGTTTCTAATTGTGAGCAAAATACTCTTAAATCGCTGCTCGGCTCAATTTGGGAAGATATTGGCATTTAACACAATAAAAGCTTAATATGAAATCTTCCAACTAAATGGGTTCAGAATTGTAAGTATAACTAATAGTTCAGCAGTGAAGGTCTATGTGTATGATGAGCTTTATAGGATCCAGGAGTCGTGGGTTGATAGTGTTGGAAAGAATGAAGATCAAAATTTAAAATGAATTTTAAACTCAACACTCTAAAATAAAAAATTTCTGCAATTCTCTCTAACTCTTATTATTGAATTTTTTTTTCTCTTTCTTAATAATACATTGCAATGAGGGAGGGAATATTTATACTAACACCAAATCAATACTCATCACATAAACATATTAAACATACACTTAACTTACACCTAATACACTCATAATAATCATATACGTACACTTTAATAATTTTTCAACAAATCAGCTCATACATCAACAGTAATCTTATCACATTATTTCCACTAACAATATCAAAAGCTTCTTTAGGCTGGGCTCTAATCTTGGATTGAGTTTTTCATTAATCTTGAGTTATAAACAAGTTTATATTTCAACACTCCCCCTTAAACTTGTTTTATAAAACTAAGTAAACTCCTTATTCTGGCAAAGTCTTCAAATTTCAATGGTTTGGTGAAGATGTCAGCAACTTGATCATTGTGTGTATTTGCACAAGCTACAAGATGAATCTTACATTTATCTTCTCCTTTATGTTGATGATATGCTGATAGCTTCAAAGAATCATTGAGAGATTGAGAAATTGAAGGCTCAGTTGAATAAGGAGTTTGAAATAAAGGATTTGGGTGAAGCCAAAAAGATTCTTGAGATGGAGATAAACAGGGATAGAAAATTGGGGAGAATTTGTTTGACTCAGAAGCAATATCTGAGAAAGGTATTAAAATGTTTTGGCATGAATGAGAAGTCAAAACCTGTTAGTACACCTCTAACTCCTCATTTCAAGCTAAGTGGATCTCTGTCACCGAAGAATGATGCTGAACAGGAATACATGACAGGTCTCGTATGCAAGTGTTGTTGATAGTTTGATATATGCTATGGTATGTACAAGGCCCGACATTTCACAGACAGTTGGGGTAGTAAGCAGGTACATGCATAATCCTGGAAAGGAGCATTGGCAAGCTGTGAAATGGATTCTACGGTATATTCTGAACACCATAAATGTTGGATTGATGTTTGAGCAGGATAGACAGGTTGGTCAGTATGTAGTCGGATACTGTGATTCCAATTATGTTGGTGATTTGGATAAGTATCGATCAACTACTGGTTATGTATTTACACTTGGAAAAGCACCAGTTAGTTGGAAGTCTACCTTACAGTCAACAGTTGCTTTGTCTACTACAGAAGCAGAGTACATGGCAATTACAGAGGCTGTAAAGGAGGCAATTTGGATTCAAAGGTTGCTTAGTGAACTGGGAGTTGGACAGAGGCACATTAAGGTGCACTGTGATAGTCAAAGTGTTATTCATTTAGCAAGGAACCAAGTTTATCATGCAAGGACGAAGCACATCGACGTCAGGTATCACTTTGTACAGGAGATTCTGGAAGAATGTCAAGTACTAATTCAGAAGATCCGGACTACTGAGAATCATGCTGACATGTTGACAAAAGTTGTAACTGCGGTCAAGTTGCAACATTGTTTGGACTTGATTAATATTGTTAAAAATTGAAAATTGGGATTTGCAGACACTACTGAAAATTAGATTTGTAAGAGAATGTTTGGTTGAGATTTGGAATTCGCCAAGATGGAGATTTGTTGACTAATTGGCTCATCTCAAATCCCACATCATTTAGATGTGGGAAATGAGGAGGCTTCCTAAGTTATAAAAGGAAGCCTCCTCCTTTAGTTTTATCTCATCCCAATAATTAAAGCCTCTCCTATTTCTAAGGCTTTAAATTGTATTATGTCTTTTCTCTCTTTTGTAATATTTCTTTGAAATTATTGAAATATTATTTTGGTAGTGTCCGATGATATAGGCATAATTGGTCAAATCTCGTTAAAATCATGGTGTTCTTTTTATGTCTATTTAATAGCTTTTGTCGGGTATAGTTATAGATAATTATTGTGTTATTAAATTACTTGTCTTGGTAAAATTCTGTCTAAAGAGTGTGGTATTTAAGTGGACCATTGTGACCTACCATACTTTCATGATAATTTACTTTATGGTGATTTATTAGTACAATCGTTCTCACTCTATTTACCTGTGCAATATTTTCAAGATAAATTTGTTATTATTGATGGAAATAACCCGAATTCCACAACAATTATTTATTGACTAATTAGCTCATCTCAAATCCCACATCGTTTAGATGTGGGAAATGAGGAGTTTTCCTGTGAATGAAATATATTCAAGTGTAAGTATGTTAGGATGTGCTTTTGCTGTTTGGAAATCAATTCAGTAGTGAAAGGAAAGGTTTTCTACAAAGGGAAGACTAATTCTTCCAGACCTCACTTCAGAAGCAGGATTGTTGTAAATGGTTTTTATCAATGTTCAACATAGACCTGTAGATTAAAGGTAAAATCTTTATGTGTGCTCTCATTGATGGTTGCTTCCCAATTTTTGATTTATTGAACTTTTCTAATTTGGAAAGATTGGTGTTCGTTCTGTGTTAATGAAATTAGATTATCATGTAATCTGTTAATATGTTTTGTCTTGCTAGAGACTTGGAGAAGGTTGTGGATGACTTTACCAACTTCTTTGTTTTATCATTTTCAGCTTCTTTCCCAAATTTTACCATGGGAAAGGAGAAGGTTCACATTAACATTTTGGTCATTGGCCATGCATATCCACTCTGCCAAGTGAACAACCACTGATCATTTGCTGCTGCACTGCAACAAGGTGAGGCTTAAATTCCCTTGGATTTTTTGGTCTTATAATGGTGTGTTTTCTTGCAACTTTTGTTTTATAATTACATCTTTGTAACTTGGATTCTTGATTTATGTGATAGATGGATGCCGCAACCCCTCATGGTACTTGAAGAATGATCCTGGCAAAGAGGCTGCCAGCTTCACCTCTCAGGCCATCACCATGAACCACCCTGGTCAGACTGAAAATGGATATGCTGTTAAGTTTGCTTAGATCCATACAAAAATTGATAAGAGCCCAAGTTATTGAAGAATGGTGATGCTGGATTTTTGAAGATGATTCCCACCAAGCCAATGGTTGTGGAGACTTTTTCTGAGTACCCTCCTCTTGATCTTTTTTCTATGAGGGACAGGTGCCAGACTGTTGTTGTTGGTTTCATCAAGGCTGTTAATAAGGACTCAACTAGTGCAAAAGGTAAGTCTACAGCAAAGTAGGGTGGAAAATAAAGCATCTACTGAATGAAAAGTTACAGTTAGTTTAATTATGTTGAATTTCTAAGTTGTCTTGTTGCTGTTATTTTTTGTTTTGGTTTTAGTTATCTCTGCAGTTTTGTGACTCATAATAAGTTTTTCAAGTAATGTTCTTTGGCATTAGTGTTTCTGGATATGTTTTGGTATTTTGGCATTCTACAGTGATTGTTGCACAAAATTGTGCCTTCTTAAAGTAACATATCAAATCTATCTTTTTCTTAATAGCCTTTCAACCAATCGATACGCCACGAAAAGCAGCTTTTGCTAAAATACGAGCAATTTCTGTAATGATTGAATTCATCTGAATCACTAAATCCAATCTCCCCGAACAATAAAAAATAAAATAAAAAAATGCTTCATAACCAACAAAAAATCCAAACCTCTTCCAAAAGTTGCAATAACATTCAAACTTTTCAAAATAGATAATTTAACCCTAATTTAAATTTAATTACAATTACATTCATTATGATCAAAATCATATCCATCATTCTTTTTGCAATTGAGAAGGGATTAATGGAGAGTAATGAGTGGATAGAAAAAATAATATGTATAATAGGTTAATTTTAATTTCAATTTTTTCAAATTAGTATAATAATTGTAATTAAATTTCAAAATTAAGGTAAAATAATCTACTTTAAAAGATTTGGATATAATCGCAAATTTTCTAAAAGTTTGAGTTTTATTTTATTATTATTATTTTTTTGGGTAATTAAGCCCAAAAAATATATATATACAACAAAATTGAAGGGAAATCACTCTTGGCCCATATTGACATAGATATTGATATCTTAATAGAAATCACTAATTTTTCTCCATATGTAAGCATGTAAATCTATGTTAAACTCTTAGTTTATGTTACTTCAGAATATGTTCAGAACCATTGATTGTGGTTAAAATAAACCCATAAATAAATCACTTGTAAGTGGAGAAAAAAGAAAACAAATGTGAGAAACCTCAAATCCAACCCAAAAGCTTAAGCTTTTAGGTGGTGAGACCCAAACATTATATTAAACCTTGATATCCTTTATTATTTTTCTATGTGGGATCTTTAACTCTAACACCCCCTCTTGACACGTGCTAGGCTCTTAACTAGCACGTGACACAACAAACTGAGAGCCAAACATATTCAAATTTGCAGATTCGTACATGTGCTAGGCTCTACTGATACACGGCTACAGATGTGACGGAAGAGCACAAATTGAGGTGAAGAGTTGGCTCTAATACCATGTTGGATTACATGATGAACTCAATTCTTTTATTAATGACCTTAGGGTTATTTATATACAAAAGGATTACATTAAATACAACCTCTAACTACCAACTACTATCTAACATCTATTAAATTAAACTACCAACTAATAACTACTGTCTAACACCTCCCCCCCCCCCCCTCAAACTTAAAATGGTATCGTAGATGCCAGTTTGAGTTTGCTCAGTAGATTTGGAAAACGGATTGAAACAGAAACAGAAAAAAAAAATACATATTAAAAAGCTAGTTAAATAAACTGAAAACAAGAAATAAAGACATAAACTGATTAGCATAGTAGAACTGAAAAATAAATTTACAAAATTTCATGAAGACAGAAGACAGAATGTATGATTCCATCATATAGAGCTGAAAAACATAACCAGAGTCGAAATCTGGTAACATATACTGAAAACTAGTGACAGAGTCGAAATCTGATAAAACATATCAGATTTTAACATGTGGCGGGACACGTGGCAACAGGAGGAACCATATTGATGATATGGCGAAACACAGACAGGACACATGGTGGAACACGTGAAAACAGGAGACAGAGTCAGATTCAGGCAATGTTGATACCAAATCTGAATTCAGACAGGAGACAAAGTCTCAAATTAATAAAACAGATGTCATAAATGGCTTTAGAAGGCCAAAAAATTAATTCAGACAGCCTAAAAGATGAGATAAATTCATAAACTAGAAAAGTAGATACCATAAATGGATTCAGAAGAGCAAATATGGATTCTAAAGGCCCAAAACAGAAGACTGAGTCATAAAATGATAAAATAGAGACAGAAAATATATTCAAAGGGTTCAAAAATTTCAAGAATCAGTAATGGTTCATTCAGAACCAGTCGGAAAAGGGTTGAACCGACTTGTTAAAGAAACACAAAAAAATTAATGCAAAGATGGAAAATATAGATAGAGACAGAATTTGGTAAAACGGATTGCAAAATTGAATTCAAAATGTATAAAAACTTCAGGAACCAGTAAAGATTCATTCAGAACCGGTCAGAAAAGGGTTGAACCAGTTGTTAGAAAAACACAGAAATTTGATGTAGAGTCAGAAACAGATAGACAGAAGTAGAATTTTGCAAAATGAACAGCAAAATTGGATTCAGAAGGTCTAAAAACCTTGGGAACCAGTCTGAGTTTGTTGAAACCGGTATAAAAATCACTGAACAGGTTGGTCAAAACAAACTGAACCGGTTCGGTCAGACAGAAAATCAGATCGCATATCAGAGGATTCGGGTCGGGTCAGAATGAATTGGGATGGCGGGTCGGGTCGGATCTTGCGATGGGTGGAAGTGATGATGTGTTCGGATTTCAAAATGTTCGATTTCTCCATTTTTAAGGAAGCGGAGCTGAAAACTGATGATGAAATTGGAATTTGACAAAACAGACATAAAAAATAAACTCATGAGGTCGAAAAACTTTAGAAACTGGTTCTTGATGTCTGAAAATCGGTACAGAAGTGGTTGAACTGGTGAGTCAAATTTAAAGTCAACTGATTTGATCAAACCGAACCAAATGACACGTGGCAGATACTGATTGGCTGACTTGCTGACGTGGTGCTGACTGGATGCTGAATGGGATTGTCTTCAACCCCTAAATCTGCAGATTTACAAAACAATACCTAAAATTTTAAAAAGTTCGTTCGGGCTCGTCCGACGTCCGATTAGACTCCGGTTGATTGCGTTAGATTCGTCTTGAAGAGAGGAACAAATTGGTATATATAAAACACTGTAAACTTACAAAATACTTATCCAAAATCTACTGAATCAAAACTGTGTATATTAAAATAAGAGACCAAATTTTCAAAAAAAAAAATTTAATAGGCTCTGATATCATATGAGAAATCTCAAATCTAACATAAAAGTTTAAGTTTTTAGATACTGAGGTCCAAACATTATATTAAGTCTTGATATCCTTTATTATTTTTTTATGTGGGAAGTTTAACTCTAACAACAAATATGCTATAGCAGAGGAACTACTGGTAAATTAAACAAAAGCTGAGATTATACGTACATACGACAATATACCCAAGCTGAATAGATTTTCATTTACAGCAAGTATCCTTTTAAAAGGAGAGATAAATTTGAAAAAAAAAAATATGTTTTTTTATTACATAGGAAATTATTTTTGTTTAAAAAAATATAGTACAATACATCAACCAGTCTTAAAAAAATCAAGAACAACAAAAATTCACACAACGAAACTTGATCATCCTCATGGTAGGAAGTAAAATTAAGAACAAAATGAAGCAAAACAAAAGCCCCAGAGTAATGAAAGCAAAAATCTCTAGAGGATCCCACTTCACTCTAGGAGACACCAATTTCCAAAATAAGAAAATAAATGTTAACGCAGTGAAGAAAGTTATAACGCGTACAGATATCCACGTACGTGAAATTCTATGAGCAGGTGTTGGGAACAGCAGAACTACTATGATTGAAAGAGAGAATAAAAGAACCGCACCATCCGAAAACACCAAAGTGGTATATAAGTTTTTTTTTTTACTATCATCTTGATGGGGGAGTACTGTTAGGTTCCAGGGCTTTTCTAATGCAGTAGTTGAATTATTAGAAATTGAAGTAACATTGGCACCCGGGGTCAGGATCGACTCTGTCCAGAAACCTCCTTGTAGATAAATAGCAATCTGGCAGCTAGCAGCTGCAATAAGTGATGCCACAACAAAAAGACCGCTTGTTATACTTTTCAAATTCTCACGTTGTTCATTACTCTCATTTAACCTTATTCCACCTGCAGATATAATCATCCTTTGTATTTCTCTACTTTTCGACACGTAGGATCAACCACTAGAACATCCAAAGGTGTAAGCCCAGATGAGTTTACAGCATTCACATCTAAGTTATGTTCCCTAGCAGTCAAGAGCTTTATTATCTGCACCACTATTCAAATATTATTACAATACTGTAGTGTTGGGATTAATGGTTAGAAATATAAAACTTAGGGTAGTTCTTATATATATGTGGGCATTTAATGTGAATAATTTTAACTTTACCTTAGTCTGTTTCCTAATTATGGCCAAATGCAGGACTGTATTGCCTTTTTTATCAGCCAAATTCAATAAATGACTGGCATATGGTCCTCCAAGTAGAACCTGCAATACCTCTCGAGATGGAGATGCTCTATTCTTCACAGCAAGGTGAAATACTGTCTCCTCCTGAACAGTCAAATCTAAAGCAGATTCAGGACAGGCTTCTAGCAGTCTATTCACGACTTGAATGTGGTTTTTAACCAATGCATGATGCAGAGGATTCCTGCCACCCTTATCTTTCTTCAAGCAAAGCTCTCTATTGACTGCTTGATTGTCGCCAGGATGTTCAAATCTCAGCAGGAGATCTACCATCCCTAAATGACCATTGGAAGAAGCCAAGTGTAAAGCATTCCAACCATCTGGATTTACTAGTTTAAGAAAATGTGGATTCTTTTGTAAAAATTCTCTTGCGAAATTCTCTTCCCCAGTCAAGCAAGCTATGTGTAAGGGCGTCCACTGGGACATCGCTTGATAGTTTGGGAAATTAATGGCCACGATTCCCCCAATATTTCCAGTACGAGCATCATTAAAATGGTGTTGATTCATTATGTAAAATCAAATTCTTAAAGCTGTGAATATAAACCACCACTTTCTTATATATATAGTCAAGTATTTGTATACACTATGTTTGGAATGAAGGTGCTTTATATGATTACTTCGTTTTTAATAAAATAACCCTATTTTGTTTTATTTTACGAAAAAAAATTGTTTTTTTACAAAAAAAAAAAAAATTTATATATTTTTTTATATTTTTTCATAATTTTTCTTAGTTACGAAAAAAATTTTAATTTTACGAAAATATGACTTATTTTGTACAAAATAATAATTTTACGAAATTAACTTTATGAAATTAACGAAATGAAGTAGAAAAATAATTTTGATAATTAATTTTATAAAATTAACGAAATAATTTCATTAATTAACTTTACAAAATTAACAGAATAATTTCATTAATTTACTAAATGAATGAAATTAACTTTATAAAATTAACGAAATGAAATAAAATTAAT
>CATKHJ011156507.1:0-29760 GCA_949750685.1 Vernicia montana
TAATCCATAGAACATAAAAGAAATCCAAACACCTAAGGTTTGCCAAGGTAGATCTTGATTTCATTTGGACAACCAAAGAGAGGAAGTCAAGAACAACTAAGGAAACCAAAGGGAGCTTGATAGAGGAAGCTTGGTGTGAAATTCTAGAGGCTTCACGCTTGGTGAGCTTTGATAGAAAAGAGAAGAATCAAAATTCTTGGCTTCAAGAGGTAATTCGATTACCATTGTTCTTTCTTTTCTTGCATATGTGTTTTACACATTAATTAAGAGATTGCTTGGAAGTTTATTGGACTCAAACATAGGTGTTGTGAAATTTTAAGACATTTAAGATTTCACAAACCTACCGATTCCGCTGCGCTTGGGCCCAATATCCCTTCACTTGGTTCTCAAGGTTGTGGATAGAAGCTTGCTAATTCCTAAGAGCAGTCTCAGTAGCTTGGAACCGTGTTTCAGAAGCTGAGACAAACTTTTCCATCATGTCCTCCAAATTACTCTTCCTAGGAGGAGTAATTTGTTAATGTTGATTCTGTTGAAATCCTGGTGGTGGAGGTCTCTGATTACTCTGATTGTTCCATAAAAAGTTAGGGTGATTCCTCCACCCAGGATTGTATGTACTGCTATAGGGATTATTTTGCTGTCTCAGAGCATTTCCCATATATTCTACCTGCTCCGACTTGGCAAAAGTATTGCCATTCTGGCAATCTTGACTCTGGTGTCCCCCCCCCCCTCCCCCGCCACACTAATCACAAAACATAACCTGTGCTTGTTTTTCAGATGAAGCTGCAGTAAAGGAATCCATTCTTCTGCCCATAGCTTCTACTTGAGCAGTCAAAACAACTATAGGATCCACTTGATGTACTCCACTTCCTCCTCCTTCTCTCCCATGATTTCTAGGAGATTTCCACTGATAATTGGTCAAAGCCATATCTTCGATTAGGTCCATGGCTTGCTTTGGAGTTTTATTATTAATTGATCCACCTACTGCTGGATTGCTTGCTCCCATAGTTCAGACCATTGTAGAATGTCTAAATTTGTAACCATAAAGGGAGTCCATGATGTGGGCAACTCTGAAGCAGGTCTTTAAACCTCTCCCAAGAATCATACAGAGTTTCATTCTCATTTTGAAGGAAGCTTGAGATATCATTCCTTAACTTAGCTGTCTTGGAAGGTGGAAAGTACTTCTCCAAGAATTTCTCTGCAAGTTGATTATAGGTAGTGAAAGTGCCTGGAGGAAATGATTTTAACCATCTCTTCGGTCTATTCTTTAATGAAAAAGGAAACAACCTCAGTCTGATTGCATCATCTGAAGCCCCATTTATTTTGAATGTATCGCAGATCTCAAAGAAATTATCCAGATGAGTATTGGGATCTTCATCTGGTAATCCATCGAATTGAAAAAAATTATGCACCATCTGTATGATGTTAGGCTTTATCTCAAAATCGTTTGCAGTAACAGTTGGTCTTGTAATACTAGATACAGCCCCATTAAGTGTAGGTCGTGCATACTCTTGCATAGTTCGAGGAGGAACTGGTGGATCTACCATCTCTTTCTGTACCTCTACTTCTGTCTCTGCCCCTTTTGTACGCCCAACCTCTAGATTTTTCATGTTTTCAACTCTAGATTCTCAATGTTTGCCACCCTTTCGGCAAAAATTAGTTCCCTTTCCTCTCTTCTCTTCTTCCTCAAAGTCTTTTCTAACTCTGGATCTAAAGCAAGTAAATTCGAGGAACTAGCTCTAGTCATACACAAAACAGAGCACCTGAAAATCAAATCGCAACTAAAAGAAAAATTAAACAACAAAATAAAAATAAAAAACTAAATCCACTAACTTCAACTATATTGCTAATATTACTCTATGTTCCCCGGCAACGGCGCTAAAAACTTGATCACGACAAAGTGTACCGATCATACAAGTAATAAAATGATGAGTATAATATCATTCCATTGGGGACTTAGCGTAAGTACCAGCTCAAATGTCCACTAATGTCTAGTTAATCCAATTTGTGTATTAATAAAAAAAATGATTAAAATTATTTGTAAACTAAATTAAAATTAACTTGAGATAAAAGATTTCAAAGATTAAGGAAATAAAATTAATGGTGAAGACCTATTTAGGTATTGATTCCTCCTAGCCCCTAGTTGTATATCATGATTCACATATCAATCAAATTCATTCATTAAGTTGAGTTGGCATTCCATTGAATTAGATAAAAACCTCTCTCGAGTGATTAAATCCCTAGTTCCTAAAGGAATGCAAGGAATCTTTTTTCATGTAAACTCAATTAGGTTCTGCATTAGATTCAAGAAATTATTTACCAAAGAAGCCTTATAGATCTATCTCTAGTACCCCAATCAACTCTTAATCTCTATGGAAGATCAATTCACATAAAGCTATCTCTAGACAATTATATGAAATCAATACCCAATTAACAAGCATGCAATCATCAATTGGGAATTAAGCAAAACTAATCATAGAAATAAAACAACTTACAGAATGATTTAATTGAATATAAAGTAATTCAATCCATACAAAAGGATCTAGGGTTCATCAATACCTAAATAGAAAAAAGATTAGTTCATCCTACACATTGAAACTAAAGGAAGAAATAAAGAAGTAAGAAATCCCAAACAATTCATGGAGAAAATGCAGAGGAATCTTGTTCTTTGATCTTCGATCTTCAATCCAAGTGTCATTCTAGTTATCTCCTTTTTTTGATCTCAATCTCCAAACCTCGGGATTCCCCTCTAATTGCTATCAGATCTAATTTTTATAGTATTGAGACATTACCATCACACAGGTGGCCCCACGACTGAAGTTCTAGTCGTGGCAACGTCTAGGGTTACTTCATACGGGTGAAATCTCAGTCGTGCCTTCACTCGTGGGAAGCTACTAGATGTTCTTCTAATTTCTTCTTATCACACCACTGAAATTCTAGCTGAGGCTTCAGTCGTGGCCACCCAATTTCTTCCAAAAGTCAGCAATTTCGGCTTGGATCTTTATTATTCTGAGTCATAATCGGTTTATAGCATCATTTTGAGCTGGATTAACTGAAAGAACTGTGAAAAAACACTTGAACAAACAAGATAAACTCAATTTAAAGCATAGAAACCAATAAAAACAAGGGCTAAAACATAGTGTTTTCCGCACTTATCAGTTATATGTATATTTATGTATTACTAGATCACAAGTTAATTTTTGTTTTAAATCAATTAATGATTTCATGAACTATAAGTATTTTATAATATTTAATGTTTTTAAATGTTTTCTTTACTCACTGAGCTTTTCCCCAAAAGCTTACTCCCTTCACTCACCAATGCATGCAGGTAAGTAGTGAAGCAATGGTTTAAAGCTAAGGCGAGGAAAGTAGTAGGATACTCAAAGTTGATTCCTCAAGTTCACTTTCTTCACTGGAGGCCTTGGTTAAATAATGATCTATTTTGCTATGTATATACCTTAGGTTTGAAGAGTATTTTTAGAGCTCCATGGGTAACAAAAATGGATTTTTGGATATTGATATATGCAAATAAGAATTATATAATGAATTTGTATCAACTGATGTATGGAATGGAATCGATTGAATGTAAGTTGTGTATTGTGATATTGATTGATTATAGTAAGGGAATAAGGCGATATTGGAAGTGTTATTAGTTTGCAGGTTAAGATCTTGGGCAGTAGTTGCATGATACCATATGGATTATTAGTGTTCATGGGTTTTATGGGTAGTTAGTGCCCTTATGACTACCCATGTTTTAGGACCATCGCGGCTCAAAGGTTGGGTCGTGACAATAGCCAATCAATCTTATTAGGATGTGCACTCGTTACAAATGAGGACACAAAATCATTCAAGTGGCTTTTCATGAATTGGCTTAAAGCAATGGGAAACATACATCCTAATGTTATTCTAACAGATCAATGCAAAAGCATTAAGTCAGGTATCAAGGAATTTATACCTAACGCAATTCATCAATTTTGCTTATGGCACATTCTTTGCAAACTGCCTGAAAAGTTTAAGAATGTGGCTGAATTCAGTAAGGCAATCAACGAGTTTAAAGCTCATTTTTATGACAGTCTGACAATTGAAATGTTCGATAGGAATTGGAATGATTTCTTAACAAAGTTTGGGCTGGAAAGGAACGAATGGTTGAAGGACCTTTTTAATTTGAAGGAAAGTTGGGCACTTGTTTATTTACATCATACTTTTTGGGCTGATATGATTTCTACACAAAGAAGTGAGGGTATGCATGCTTATTTTGATGGTTATGTTCGCTCTATAAGCAAACTGAATCAATTTGTTAAGCAATATGATATAGCAATAAGTAGTAAGATACAAAAGGAGTTTCGATCTAATTACGACTCAAAAATTAAATTGGTTAAGTGCATATTAGATTTTGATTTGGAAAAACAATTCTAAGAGGCATACACAAATACCATTTTCAAGTTAGTTCAGAATGAGATTAGGTGCGTGTGGTACTGTCATGTTATTCTACCAACTGAAGATGAAACTAGGGCAACAGTTAATAAGATTGGTATTGAAAAACAAAAGATAATGGAGAGATGCATAATCAATAATTAGTACCATAAGGAATTTGAATATGTTGTTGAGTTTAGACAAAATGGTGACTATTTGAGCTGCAATTGTTAGAAACTTGAATTTAAAGGAATACTTTATTGCCATATATTCAAACTGATGTCAATTAAAGACTTGAAGTTGATTAACGAAAGATATATGTTAAGGAGGTGGAGAAAGGATGCTTTCAGACACCATTCCAAGATTTTCTTTACTGGTGGTTATCCTTATATGACCGAGGAGTATAAGAAATTCCAACAACTGAAACGACATTTTCAGGAGTGTATTGATTTGGCTATGGATAGTAGAGAGAAAATGGAATCTATAAAAAGACAATTAGTTGCTCTAAAGAATGATTTAGTGAATTGGAATGAAGTTATGACAGCTTCTGAAGGTTTCAAATTAAACACAGAAGTTGCTGAAGATGATGAAGATGATGATTTGGAAATTGGAGGTACACCTATACTGGATCCACGTGTTGCAAACAGCCGTGGAAGGCTAAGGATATCAATACGTGAAGTTACTGCTACTAGAAGTAAAAGTTCAAATCGCGTATGTCGCACCACTCGTGGAGATCATGGAGGTCATGGAGAATGTGGAGGTCGTGGAGAACGTGGAGCTCATGGAGATTGTGGAGTGTGAGGAGCAAATAACTCAAGAAATTCTGCTAATGAGGTGCATGTTCAACTTAATAATTATGAATATATGAATATATTTGATTCTGAAAGTTTAATCATTAACTTTATTCTATTGAATGATTTGCAGATTGATGATGGAGGGCTAGATGGTATTGATTTGAATGACCCTGTTATTGGAACTCAAGGCAGCCAAGTTAATTAGATTTCCAGAGTTCGCAAATGAAAATTACAAGAATTATTTTTGTTTATTTTTTATTATTATTTCTACTATAAGTAGCCAATAAACTTAGACTTTTAGTTCAGATTATACAATGTAAGTTCTAGCCAAATGAAGAGTTTATGTATGTTGGTACAATTTAATCACTATATCAGTTTTTGTTATAACTGTAAATGAAATCAAAGTTTTTATGGATATTGGACAGAATATTTGAAGTTATGTTAATACAATGTGTTAGTTGATCTTATTATTAATTGTGTTTCTTAACATGGCCATCAATAGTAGTTAATCTAGTTCTGAATATTTATTGAATATTACTTATACTTTAGATCCTGTTGTTATATTCGTAGATTGAAATCTCCATTTAGAGTATATAGACAGATGAACCTTTTGCCAATTAGACTTGTATCAGAATTTTAAAGTAGCGTATCCACCAGTTGCTTATCTATCACAATTCTATGAGTTTTAGTAGAAATCATAATTTGTATATATCACATTAGAGTCATTACAATATAACTATTCTAATTCAATAACCAAAACTTATGCATATATCAACTACATGAAACCTTAAAAAAAACATTAATACAAAGCAATTTTTTGTATCCAAACATTATAATAAAAAAGGAATAAAAATTGTTCATAATCTATAATGAAGTGAAATAACTACATAGGAAGCACTTCAACTCTATTACCCTTTAGATAGAGATAAAGTATTTATCTCAATCTTTGAAAAAGTGAAAGTCAATTCATTGCCTTTTTTTTTTTTTTTTTATTCCAAATGCATCCACAACATCTCTCCATTGATCATGTAGATGACACATTATATTTGGCTTTGCATTCCTTTGGCCTTGACGAGTTATATTGAGATATGCATAGAGAACATCTTAAGTAGTAGCACTTGGATCATGATACTTGATTTTTATGACTCTGTTGGATGAGCCATCAAGGAAATCCATTTCTTTGTGGACTACCTTTATTTAAAAGTTGTTAGTTTGAAGTAATTACAGGCTAAAATGAATAATTAATTATATTTAATCTTATTGTCTTGATAAACATATCATTGTTGGAAATGTATGGTTTAGATATTAAAAGAATAGTTCGCTTGGTACTAATCATCTCCTTCTATGGTTTGAGATCAAAATGATCAATAAATATCTCAGATTCATACTCCTTTGAATTTTCTTCAAACATACTGCATTTTGAACCAAAAAATTAATTTAGTCACGGATTGAAAATGTTTTTATCTTACATATATGGGCCAAATTAATGTTGACTTAGCTCAAGAAGACTGCATAGAATAAAAGGTAAAAAATACATGATTCAATTAGCAAATAATAGCTTTAGAAGGAAGACTATTGTGTTTTTTTGTTTTCATATCCTCAAGTTTTAGCACTTTATATTATGAAAGAATACCAAATAATAATATAAGAAAGAACCAAATTGTGGCATTGCTAGTTAGATGTCATAATGCAAATATTGCCAGTAACTAATCCTACCTTACAAGCTTTTCCATTGTTATTACATATCCTCCCTTAATAATAGCATTGTCAATTCTTCTTTATTACAAGCATTAACAAATCAGATTCTAAATATTATATATGAAACATAAGCAGAAGTCACAAAAATACGCAGACTATTATTATTGAAGAATATGAGCACAAATATCAATTATCTAATCAGATATCAACAACTATTAATATTGAAGTGTCCATATCAAATATTAACAAGGTCATTCAAATTCACAATATATCTACACATGATTAATTTAAACTTGATCATTTAACATAAATAAATGGAAAACTATGGAAAATGAAATAATTAAAAAAATTGTCTAAAGAGTAAGAAATCATAAACGTCAACTATTCAAATCCTAAAAGTCCAATAAGCACTCGGGGGCCTGTTTGGGATTGCTGTCTAAGGCTAAAAAAGCACATTTTGAATTTTTTTTATTTAATTGATTGATTTTTGTTATTTTTTATAAACTACTTTTTCAAACCTGCTTCTGGAAAAAGTATCAATTTACTTGCTTTTAGGAAAATTTATTTTTAAAAAGCAGTTTTAAAAAATATATATATATAATTTTTTGTTGAAAAGTGCTTTTTTTAAACGCAATCCCAAACGGGCTCTCAAATAGGTATGATTTCCACACCGTCACACACCAATTTTAAGTACAAGGTTGATCTTTCATTATGTGATAATGTGAATTAGCATTCATCCCCTTGTATGATGTCCAATTCTTGACTACAACCCTCCAATCATCGGTAAATCTACACATGAAAGTTGGGACATTATATTTCTTACAACGAGTAAAAATCTAGCGATGCTCATAGAAAACATCGTAAGTTTTGCCATGTGGAGTAGTCTTGATGGTGACTGTAGTGCTTTCCTCTCCATTGAGATTAACCACAGATGATGTTGGTAGACTCTGCAAATATCAAATAAAACAAAATCAATCAGATAGTTACACTATAATAAAGATAAGTTATAAATATAATAATCCAATAAGTTGTCTGAACATTACCAAATGCCACTTGAACTCCTCCGTTTTGCATTTAATAGAGATACTGAATGTATCAGGTGTTGAGTTCTGGCAACTAGTACCTTAACTGAAATAATGAAATAAAGTTGGCAGTTTGTATATTTGTAAACAGTTACAAATTAAATTTAAGTTCAATTAATTAACCTTCTCCTGGTAGACGGGCTGGTGATGGATGCAACACTCCTACATTGTGTTCATCAAATACTGAAACAGATAATTGAAACCATGATTATACTGGAATAGCAAAATATAACCAACCTTTACATTAAGAGATTCATAGAAATCTCGTAATCCTTTAATGATAGCATAATTAATGCGAGATCACACAAGTACATTCCACGATTGTCCTGTTTGAAGAATCAACCGGAATTGTGTTGCAGTACTGTCAGTTGCTTTTCTCATAACCCATAAAGGAATTTCCTACAAATTTAAAACAATAAATAAATAAATTGGATACAATCTAACAAACTAATAAATCTTTGTTTATTTTTCATATTTTCATGGAAATAGATGTATCTCTATACAGAATAATACAAATTAAGTAGCTTCACAAGATTTATCTAACTACAATTACAAATAATTGGCAACAAGTATTCTAAGTACAGTGAAATTGACCAAGGACAATGAAGCTCAATAAGTTATTAATTCTAATAATCTCAAGAAAATCAAGCAAAATGGAAAGAAATGTCAATTTATATAAAAATAGAGTAACAAATTTGAAGACCTTACCAACCTGTTCATTTTAAGATTCATAACTGTGAATGTTGTGATGAAAGAATCGGCCTCATCCGCCATCATTGTGTCAAGAAAAGTTTGTAGTTCTAGTGAAATATTTGGGAGAGAATATATTTGCCACCGTTAATGTAATGTTGCAAACCCTAAATTAGATATGAATAGGAAATTTTTATACCCCTAACTTTTGCTAGTATCATGAATTCTGCGAGTTAATGCAATAAGAAGATATGAATACCCAGTCTTGTCATGTAGAAAGCCTATGGAATTTGTCAGGACCCAACATCTGAGCTGTGACAGTTTTAGGGCATGGGTAGCCATAAGGACACCAACCATCCGTAGAACCCATACATGCTAATCATTCATTAAAAGTATCATGCATCTATCCAATAATAACATACATATACATCACACTCCCAGGATCTCAACCTGCTATCACATTACAAATTCAACTTCTCAAGTTCTTATACACATCTCTTAATTTATATATTAATAATATATCTTATCATATACAATTGTCAGTTAACATCTTTTATATACATATGAACATATATAATTTAATTATACATACTATTCAAATATAACTTTACTTCAATAAGGACTCCTTAAGTGGAGTATGAGTCTTGAGATATCAAATTACTTAACTATTGCTCACCTGAAAAAAAAAAAATAAGGGAAGAGGGGTGAGTAAAACCTAGTGAGTAAAGAATATACTGCCATAAACTGTGTGACTTAGTATTCAACGTTAGCTTGCAAGAATGACACAGACTCATACATGAACTTGTAATCAAAAGAAATCAATAGATTCTCACAATAAATAGAAGCAATAAACTCTTTATAACAGTGAAGGCAACGAATGTGGCCAAAGACATTTTAACATGAATTCATTTATCCATACCTATAATATGCTCTTATGTACATGCACACCTTAAATTCTTATTATCTAATTATTCTTTATCAACTCTACTTAATTACTTCTAGCATAAATTACTTAATTACTTAGAATTTTAACATAAATTCTTATTATCTAATAAGAACTCCTTAAGTGCAGTATGAGTCTTGAGGTATCAAATTACTTAACTATTGCTCACCTGAACTTATTCATATACACATATACTCATTCAATTCACATTCAATTCGCATTTCATATCATCATAAAGGATCAATTTAAAGCTATGCTTGAACAATTAAATTCTTAAGGTACGGGGTATTACATTAATATGCTAATAGATTTCATAATATGAATATTGGTTTGAAATCTCATGTGATTATGAAAAGTTTATTTAGGATTATGAATTATTAGTGAAAGTATAATTAGTTGTGTGATACATGAAATGATTTGCTAATCAAATGCTTAAGCTCAATATCTTTGGCACAACATGCAAATTCTAAGCCCAAAAACTTGGCAAAATTCCCAAAGCCCAATACCTTTGGGCTCAACATGCTAAGCCCAAAACCTTGGCAAAATTCCCAAAACCTAATACCTTTGGCACAACATCCATCATACTCAAAATCCAATACCTTTGGCCAATCATACTCAAAGCCTAATAACAGTTGGCCCACAACAACATAAGGGATCCTTTTCCCCCAGAGTCTGTATACCCCTTCTCACATCACTTCTTCACCAATCACTTACTGGGTTTCTTTTTTGCTTAAAGGTACCAATGGCTGATCTAACTGACATGGCTTCCTTGACCAAAATGACCAATCTTCTTCAAAAACAAGAGGAGAATTTTCAAGAAATTTTGAATGCTCAACAAGCTCAATTTGAGGAACAGAGGCATTCCATCATCGAAGAAGTGCAAGCTATGGTTAATCTAGCTAGCCTCAACCCAACAATCCCAAATTCAACCCTGGACTAGACCATCCTAAATCTGAATCGGGTTGACTCTAATCCAGTCCAAATCTTTGCCTGCACTACCTCTGTGCCAAGCACCCAGTTGCTCATGGAGAAATTTGAAGCAATGGAGAAAGCCATCAAATCCTTAAAACACAGAAATAACCTGTTTTATATGGACAGTTTAGCCTTGTTCCCTAATGCTAAACTACCACCCAAATTCAAAATGTCTGAACTTGAGAGATTTGATGAAACTACTTGCCCCAAGACCCATCTGATGATATATGTGGGGGCAATGCAGCCTTTGGGACTTAATAATGAGCTTCTTGCAAACTGTTCCAACAATCATTAACCGGTGCTGCTATAAGATGGTTCCTTTCACTAGACAAGAGTCAGAAAAAGACATGGGATGATATTTGTCAAGCCTTTATCAAGCAATATCATTACAACAGTGAAGTGGATGTCACCAGGCGTGACTTGGAAACCACCAAAAAGCTTCCAAATGAGTCTTTTTCCACGTTCCTTATAAGGTGGAGGGCTAAAACTGCTCAAATGGTAAACAGACCAACTGAACAAGAATAGGTGGACATCCTTATCAAAAACCTACTCTCAACTTACCAAGCCCATCTGCTAACCCAATACCTGCCCACCTTTAAAGCTTTTGTGGCAATTGCATCAAAAGTTGAAGATTACATCCCAAGTGGATCATTTCAAACTGAATTCTCTACCACCGATCTGAACAGTGATGAAGAGTTTGAAACCCATGACCTTTGAGGCTAGGACGGGCATGCCTCGATCTCATCCTCCCTCTCAACCTGAAGCCATGATTCCATACATCTTCACCAAAGTGGAAAACAGACTCCACCTCACCTCACTTCACCTCTGCCCAAGTAGTATGTTATGGAGGAGTTTAAGCTCAGCTAATATGACCTGTCTGAGATAGAGTCCAAAAACAAAATCGAGTCAAAGTTCATATTCAGAGTCCATGTTCAAAGTCCAAATTCAAGTATGAGTCTGTCATTTATGAGTCTGAATCTTTGTACTATATTCTCCTTTTACAATAAAACATTTATATACACTTCTCTATTCTCATCTTTCCTGTTTAAAAAAAAAAAAATCAATTAATGAATTTTTGGCAAGCATTTGCATTTCACCATGATTTGGACAAATCAAAACTTGAGGTATTCTTATGCCCACATCAGCAGCCGCTTCACCAGCTCCCAACCAAAGGATAGTCGAGATAATAAAGAACACCAAATGGTGATTTTTCCAGTTGGAGTAATCAAAACAAAAAGGCAATCCAATGAAGTTACCCATTGCACTTTTGGATAATCAAATATTGAACCTCAACAAGGGGCAATCCCAAATTGGACCCGATGTCCCCACAAGGTTTCTCTCTAGACCAAGATTCAATGAAATGGTCTAGACAAAGGTCAAAGCCCCAAGATGAAGGAAAACAACAACCCAAATCATGGTGGAATAATCTTTAAATGCCAAAATTAATTTAGCTCGCTAAGTTGAAAACCCGAAAGGGCAGCTTAGGCAAAAATTAGAGCAAGCTCACTAAGTTGAAAACCCGAAAGGGCGACTTAGGCAAAAATTAGAGCAAGCTCGTCGAGTTGAAAACTTGAAAGGGCGACTCGAGCAGAAGTTAGAGCTAAAAAGAAGAGAAAAATCATCCTGATCAAATCATTATGTCCCTTATGCCCATGTCCCATATTAAGGGCATATCATCTTAAGTCATCATATTCCGGCTGATCCCTCATTAGGGACACGCTTTTCGGATCATCTTCTGTCAAATCCATCACGAGCATATTCTTCATATCATCTGTCATGTCACCCTTATCAATCAATAGGGGCATATCATTCTTATCATCCATCACAGCTCAAGCAGCTAAATAGCCATTATTATTTATTAAGGGTAGATCCTTCAAAATCATTCGTCGCGTCTTTTAGCTCAAACAGCTAAGTAGTCCTTCCATTCATTAAGGA
Organism: Vernicia montana; assembly: GCA_949750685.1. Classification (NCBI taxonomy): domain Eukaryota; kingdom Viridiplantae; phylum Streptophyta; class Magnoliopsida; order Malpighiales; family Euphorbiaceae; genus Vernicia; species Vernicia montana. Next base: position 12,525 of record CATKHJ011156507.1, read on the forward strand.
TAAATCCTTCAAAACGCTTGTCACAAAAAGCTAAATTGCTCTTACCATCTGTCAAAAAGCACATCTTCTGAGTCTTCATCCAAATCAATCCAGTGTCTCCTCAAGAGTCCTGGCACTCTAAGAGTCTCTTCAGTCTCAGACAATAAGATAAGATGTGCTTATCTTCTCCATAAATCATGCTACAAAAGCAAAATCATACAACTTCCCCAAACACTTATGAAAAGGGCCAAGCCCTTCAAAAATCCCAAGTCTCTTTAGTAAAATCTTATCTTGTAAGGGTTAAGCCCACCAAAAACCCAAGTCTCCTTGGTAAAAACTTATCTTGCAAGGGCCAAGCCCAACCAAAAACCCAAGTTTCCTTAGTAAAATCTTATCTTACAAGGACCAAGGGTCGAAATCCCAAGTCTCTCAAGACTCATGATTTTTGAAGCCCAGTTTTCATGGCAAAAATCAAAGTCAAACCATGACTCCCAAGGCCTATTATCCTCAAGCTGATTAAAAAGGGCCCGAACCAGTCAAAGCTCATCCCAAGCAAATCATATCATCCCTAAAGTCTAACTCTTTTGGACAAGCAAAATCAAATGGCAAAATAGACAGTCCTTCTAAGCCCAAACCTCCTTGGCAAAACAGACAGTCCTTCCAAGTCCAAACCTCATTGGCAAAACAGACAGTCCTTCCAAACCCAAACCTCTTTGGCAAAACAAACAGTCCTTCCAAGCCTAAGCCTCATTGGCAGAACATACTATCCATCCAAGTCCAAGCTTCCTTGGCAAATCATACCATATAAGCCCAAGCTTCATTAGCAAATCATATCATCACTAAAGTCCAAGTCCTTTGGACAAGTAAATTCCAATGGCAAACCAACTGGTCAAAGCACCTTTGAAAGTCATATCTAAAATACAGACTCTTAACAGATGGGTCACACACAGACAACCCACAAATCTTCACCTTTGAAAAGCTAAACCCAACCTAGCCTTCCAAAGAATAATCTCTCCACCAAAGGCAAAACTTGACTGATCCTTCCAAACATGATCTCCTCCAAAGGCCAAAACTTGACCTTGCCTTCATCACTTCAAAATGGGGGCACCTTCTTCTACAAAGATCAACACTTTTATATAAAATTGACCATTCAAATGTTCAAGGTATCTAATTCATAAATTTTTGCATAGTCAGATGCATTTCATATTAAACAGGTCACTAATCAGAGCTCCCAAAATAAGACGGATCATCAATCCCCTCTTCCTATCAGAAAGGACCAACACCTCTTCCTACCAAAAAGAAACATCATCCTATCAGAAAGGATAAACACCTCCTGAATTCAGAAAAGGACCATCACCTTGTCCTTCTAGAAAGGACCATCACCTTATCCTTCTAGAAAGGACCATCACCTTATCCTTCCAGAAAGGACTATCACCTTGTCCTACCAGAAAGGACCAATCCATCCAATCAACCTATCAGACAGGACCATTTTCAAATCTTCAGAATTGCCTATTAGATAGATCAATTCTGATGAAACCTAGACCAAGACAGGGACCATTTTCACTTCCCAAAGATACCGGGGGGGGGGGGGGGGGGGGAGGGGGGCATTTCCTTTACCCAAACCAATTAATACCTTAAAACTGAATAAGATTTTATCTTTTCCCAAACAGTTCGAGAATATATCTTTTTCCAAAAAGACCGAGAATATATCTTTTCCTAAACAGACCAATAATATATCTTGTTTCCCAAACAGACCGGGAATGTGTCTTTTTCCAAACAGACTGGGAATATATCTTTTCCCAAACAGACTGGGAATATATTTTTTTTCCCAAACAGACTGGGAATTTGTCTTTTCCTAAAAAAACCGAGAATATATCTTTTCCCAAACAGATTGGGAATGTATCTTTTTTTCCAAACAGACCGAAAATGTGTCTTTTCCCAAACAGACTGGGAATATATCTTTTACCCAAACAGACCGGGAATATAACTTTTATTTTTCCAAACAGACAGGGAATATAGATTTTTCCCAAACATGTCTACACACTGACCTAGACATCACTTTGGTTCATTTTCTCCATCCATATTCTCTAGGTTCACTATCATCATAATCGCCTTTTAAACAAGCCAATGCTGATGAGGAGGCAGCTGTGAACCTTTAAAATTGCACCCCCAGACAACTGGTTTTCAATTACAAACCTGTAAAATCAAATCGAATCAGAAACAGGCCAAAGCGGACCAAAGTAGTGCCAAATCGAGTCAAACCTGAACCAAAATCAACCCAGATCGAGCCCTAGATGGGCCAAGCTTGGGCCCACCTGAGCGGCATGTGCGGCACCCAAAAGGTGCCGACATGCTGCCGCTGCAGTCCTAGGCCTCCTCCCTTTCCCTATATATAGCCCTTCATTCCTTCAAGAAAAGGGAAAAGGAAGAAGGGAAAATCTGAAAAATACTAAACCTCTGTCGATTTTGATACACTGAAATCACCTTTCTATATCCAAATCATTCCACCTACCAAATTTATTTTAAATTTAAAGTTGTTATTACAATTCCGAAGTTCCTAATCCCAAAGTGGAGCTCAGATTCAGCGTCAAGCTAGCCCAATCCGTAAAAAGCCAAGAAAGCCAAAAGTATAATCTTTTTCTCTTGCATTTCGAAATTCTAAAATGAGATATAGAATTCTGCATCTTTATTTAGGTCTAAATCTGAAAAGATCTAAATTTTATTAATTTAAAATCTGAATTAAATTAATAAACTAAAATAAATCTCTTTTGAGTAAAGCCCTTCTTTGCAAGAAGGAAGAACTGCGTGGGGTTTGATTCTTATTCAAAGGGATACACAAGCATGCCAATATTTAAGGCATCAACTCTAAAATATTTTAAATAATATTTCTCCTTTCACTAATCCACGAGTGACCATAGAGGGCTTGGGGATCAAGTTTTGATAATAAACAATTTAATTTCTTAAGTTTGGCTAAAAGAACTAAATAACTTTATGTATGCATTAATAGGAATAAAAATGATGAATGAACAAATTATAAATGATACAAATATTCTATGGATGACAAAACTGAAATAAATCATGAAATGAATAATATAGAGGATATTTCCTCTAGCCCTTATGGGTACTAGGGAAAAATAAATAATTTGGAGTCATTTCATTTGGGTTTTCCTTTAATTTTCTCAAATTAAAATAAATAAAATTAAAGTGGCGACTCCTTGTCACATAAAGCGAAAATACAAAATCCAATTTTTCGAACTCACAGCGGGTTCCAGAGTGTGGAGTTTCTGTCCGAAGAGCATTTTGATTCCCCTAGCGGATCGGACCGGTGCTCGGGCGAGGCCTCACAAGGTGGCGGCTGCTACACAAGCCCAATCTGGGCAGAAGGGGCAGGACGTGCAGCCTTCGGTCGTGAATAAGGATGATATCTATCTGTACGTCGTGGGTAATGCAGAGAAGAGGCAACGCTTCATCTATGGGATTGAAAATTGATGTGTTTGATTATCAGGCTGACAGCTCCTCCCAACCAATGCAGTCCCCCCCATTGACTAAGGATCGCGTTTGGCAATTAATTCGGGAGGAGATTCGAAGAGAGCTTCAGTCGCAGTACACCGACTTCTCATCTTCATTCAACACAGGGTTGCAACAGGTTCGGGAAATATTTACTGATAATTTGAACCCTCCATCGTTTGTTCCTGATCCCACAGATGAATATCCAGCTGTCAACCCTCATCTTGATCAAGCTGAAGACCCTCTAGATGATGATATGCCCATCCATCAGCCATGAACTTTTAATATTTTTGTATATATATACAATTATATATTTATTAAATATTATGAGTACATTTTAATATATATTGTATATATTTTATTGAATTTATTTATTAAATATACTCAAAATTTTAATGTTAAATTTTTTGCCCAGCAATTTTAATTCTTAATATATTTTAATTTATGTAATTATTAAAAAAAATTAATTTAGAAAAAATAGCGACTACATTTAGCTACTAAATAACCTAGTAGCTAAATTTAGCGACTACAAATGTAATATCAAGTTAGTCGCCAGAGTAGTCACATGGTTTTTAGCATGTTTGCTATTTTGCGACTGAATTTTATTTTTAGCGACTACTATTATTAGTCACAAATTAGCGACCAATCTTAATTGGTCACTACTTTTCGACTATTAGCTCACTAAAAAAATTTAGCGATTGGATAAATAGCGACTATGTCTTTTGGTTGCCAAGCAGTCGCTAAATTAATTTGGCGACTAAATTTTCTAGATTAGCTACTATTCTTCATAGTCGCTAATCCTTGATTTTCTTTTAGTGTTCCTTCTTCCTTCAACTTTCCCTCAAAATAAATATAATACTCTATAACTGCTTCTTTCTCCGTTTTGAAAGACCTATATAGGCTTCCACTATAACCAATAATGTAAGGTGCACATTCTTCCCAACTTGAAAATATTCCAATCTGCATACCTCTGAAAACAACGTAGAATCTCTTTTTGTCTATTCATCTTGTTCTTGATTTCCATGGATTCTCAACAGAAAAAAGAAAAGAAGAAAGACGATATTTTAAACAAATAAAATCATCATTTATATATAAGAATAGCTTCCTAAAGATTTTTTTTTTTATTTGGAAGTTGAATTGCAAATTAATGAGGAGAGATAATAATTTATTTCTTGATTTTTTTTTTTTGAGTATTTGGTAAGATTTGAATTACTCCTAAAGTAGTCTCACCTTACTATTAGATTAAAACATCGATTTATTTCTTGAAAATTTAAGATCACTTAAATGAAATAAGAGAATGAAATTTCAAATTTCAAATTTTTACTAAACTTAATGGATAAGGAAAAATGTATATTAATACATATAATATATGAAAATTATTCAATGACATCAGTACCTTTATTTATAATCTGAAAATAACAAAAAAAAAAAAAAAAATTATAGCTAGCTAGATTCTAGCTAACTATATTTATACAATTATTAATATAGTGATATTATCTAAATTGGGTGGGCTATTAATAGATAAGTTTATTAAGAAAAACAAAAATAGATAATTATCCTAACTGAAAAATGATAAAATTATCCTACCTTATACACTGAAAATGACAATGACTAAAATAGATAATTCTATTTGGATAGATTCTAGCCAAATAGATTTACCCTTCTGGATTTATGTTATCAATTTAGCAATGTTTCTTTTAAGCATGTGCATAGAAATGACAATCAATTGGCTCATAGATTAGCTAAGATGTCTTTACCTGGTATGGGGAGAGTAGAAATGACAATTAATTTAATCTGAATTTGTCATTCTAAAAAAAAAATAAGTCAAAAGTGCTGAAAATTTTGATTAAATAGTTATATCTGTTAAAAATTGTTAAATAAATATATCAAACAACGTTTATTGTTAAAAATTAAAAAAATTTGTTACTCGGTTTGCATTATGATTGTTGTTAGTTTTTAGTTTTTGTTTCTTAATTTTTAAAAAATATCTATTATTAAAACATATTTATTTTTGTTATTAATATTTAAAATAGAAAAACATATTTTCATAATAAGAAAAATCATAAAAAGTAAATTTTTTAAAATCTTCCAATAAGTTCTTTAATACACAGCTTCCAATATAAATAAACAAAATTATATGTATTATTTGTTAGTATAAAATAAAATTTTAAAGCCTGTATTTTTCTGCCACTTTTTTAAATATTTATTTGCCTTTTAAATTGTAATGAATACAGTAAATCTTTTATAATACAATGAAGCTACTGATAGTATCTTGCAATAGGTGATATCAGTACTAAGCAGCTATACATGATAAAAAAGAGATAGAAATAAAATCTAATATGTTAAGTTAACATATATGATAAAAGTAGATTAGATAATATTTATTAAGTATTTACCTAATTTAATCAAATAAAAATTAAATTTAAATTATATCAAAGAAATTATCAGAAGTAAAAATAAAATAAAAAATAATTTAATTTTACTGCACTGCCAAGTGCCAAATGCGCTTATAAAAATAACTAAAATACGTCATATGCATCGCGCGTGCGCGTGTAATGAATGATTGCATAATTTTTATTAGTACATTTAACACTAAAATAAGTAAAAAATAATATAAATTTTTTAAAATATTCATCTAAAAACAATGCATGTCAAGCGATATTTTGAAAAATGACTTATAATTATTTAGTACGAAGAAGTAGTTTTGGGAAAGTTGAAATTCCTGAAAGTAAGCTTTTTTTTTTTATTGTTTATTATCCATTATTTTTATAAACTAGTGGAAATAAAATCTTCAAATTCTACTGAGTCCCGACTTGATAAAATTATCTTTAAATTTATTATTTTTTTAAGTTTTGTTTGATATCGAATAAGCAGACTAAAAAGTAACATTTTCTATGGACTAAAAAATATTAATTTGTTTAATTTTTATCATTCAACTTATTTCATGAGAAGCAGAGATTTTTTATTTTTTTACTCAAAAAATTATTTTTTTAAAAAGGTGATTAAGTTATTTTTTTAAAAGAGTAATTAAGTTACTTTTTGAGAAATACAATTATGGGTGATGCTACAATTATTAGAAAACAGATCATTTATAACAAATAACAGCTTAGTATAAATAATAAAGATATTACAGACAACTAATTATATCAAATGAGACAAAAAAAAAAAAAAAAAAAAAAAAAAAACTAAAAAACTAAAATATATCAATCAAATAGCCTTTCTTTCTCTATCCAAACAGAGAAAATTATAATTATATTTTCGACTTTATTATTTTTCTTTCCTCCTATTTTCTCCACTGTTTTTTCTCCCCTCTTTTTACGAAGCTAATAAATTCAATTTATGAAGGGAGAAAAAAAGCTGTTAAATTCAATAAATATTAAAAGCTGTTGCCTTGAAATGTGTGCACCAGCAGCAATTACACATCATCTAACTCTCTAAACGATTAGACAACACAAATAAAACGACAGAAAAATATTATTATTATTTTTTAATATATTATTTTCTTATAATTTTATTTATATATTTATAACGAAAATATATATGGAGGTAGTCTTTTCTCAGCAATTGGCCGCTGCAAACAAACACAGGAATTGGAATTGAAATCAAAATCAAAATTAAAAAATCGGAGGTCCTGCTTTTTTCTTTATCATCAATCATCATCATCATCATCATCATCATCATCATTTCCCCCAATTCTTTAATTTCAATTTCTATATCTCAATTTCAAGTCTTACAGAAAAAAAAAAAAAAAAAAGCTTAGTAGATAATAGATATGGCGATGCGTGACTTAGTTACTGGAGGAGCTGCTTGTGCGGTTCCTGGCTCTTCTTCATCCTCCAATCCTTTTGGTGCTCTCGCTAATACTCTTCTTGGTTCCTCTTCTAAGACTCAGGTATGGTTTTTTTTTTTTTTTTCATCTGAAAATTGAAGTAAATCAATTGTGTGTGTTTTTTTTAACAGGAGAGGCTAAAGGAAATCCCTACATCGCCGGCGACAAGTTCCGAGAATCGTTTTTATCAGGACGTTGAAGATCCTTTGAGAGCACTTCCAGGGGCTGAGTTTGAACAACAGCCATTTTCTCACCCTGCTTCTCAGGTATGTTATTTTGAAGGGCATTTAGTGAAAGGTTTTGTTGTAATTGTTGGTGTTGTTTCTATTTTAGAGTGATATCTGCTTTGTTTATATTGTTAGGGTTCGGAATTTCTTCGTGGGTTTCGTTCTGCGGATCAGAATGGGTTTACAGATGCTTGGGATGAGATACAGCGGTCTCATGGTCCTCTTCCACCTCAGGCTAACATTCCACCTCAGCTTCAGCCGACTTTGGATGGTAATACTAATGATACTACTACAACTTTGCCATTTATTAGCTCATTTCTGACACTAATGCTGTCTGAAGTTGTTGTAGTGTTTGTAAAACTTTGCTCATAGCTAATAAATTAGTGAGTGATTAGGAAAGAAAGGATTGATGGGTTATCCAATTTTTAATGATAAAGGACGATTTTAAAACAATAAAATTCATTCCATTAACTTTTCATAATAAAGAGTTGAAAGCAACAGGTGGTGCAGTAAGACAACGTGATTGATAAGAGGATATTAGAAGTTTCTCTAAACTGGTAACATGTTAAAATGGTAGATTCCTTGGAGTTGATGGAAATGCTGTGGAGGTATAGAACTGAATATGAGAGGATGGAAGTATGATAGCTGATTGCCCTATGCGATTGTGAGTTTGAAGACACAGAAAATTCTTGATGAATGGGCAATATGTTATTGCTACCCTTTGTCTGCATACACCTTGAAATGAGGTTGTTAGAGTTGCATAGATTATTATGAAACAAAACTCATGAATTAATATAAATAATCGCTTTCAGAAGCATGCATGAACAATTCATTTTTGTGCTATTTTGTAAGAAACTCGCCCAAGATTAACAAATGGTTTGAGATGCAGTTATAGTAGTTACACCTATCACCCCAGTATTTGTTAAAACAGTAACAGAATCTTACATAATATTATATTTATATTATATTACTTACCAGCTTTCAGCTGTGGCAGTATTTTGCTGTCTAGTGTCATGGCAGCACTGTAGCACACTGGATCGAGGAAAGTGTTCTCATGTGCACCTTCTTTTTTTATTTTTATTTTTTTCCTTTTAGGCTTACATTTTCTATACATTTTATTGCAGGACCACCCCAAAGAGTGTTGTCAAGCTTCTTGCACTCATTTGTTGATAGTAGCCACAGTGGAATTCCTTTTCGTCCTACTTCATTGCCAATGTTAGGATTATCTGAAGGTGACAAACAATGCATACGTGATCGCAGCAGCATAATGGCCCGACACCTTTTTGCTGATAAGAGTGAAGATTTTATTAATGCACAGGTCCTTTGCCCTATCTTTATTTTAGGAAATCTGCAAGCTATTTATTTTCTCTTAATTCTAATTTTGATTTATCTTTTACCTCAAATCTTATCTTATTCTGTGAGCAAAATTATAAGTTTGTCTTGACTAGTTTTTTATTTCCAGGTGAATGCATTATTATCTTCATTAGAAATTGACAGCGATGTCAGGGTGAAGGGGCCTTTACCTGGGAGATTTCGAGAGCTGGAGGATTATTGGAATGAATCACAAGATGGTTTTAGACCAGGTCCCCCTGCTGCTGATAGATGGATTGCAGAATTTAACCAGCACCGATTAAACCATAGTGATCCTGATGCTTGGGCTAATGCGTTTGAACAGCAACATGGTACTAATGGTTGGGTCTCTGAATTTGACCAGGTACTTGTATTTGGCATAAATCTTTTACTTGTCAGTGGATCACACTTGTTGATTTTATCATCAAATGGTTGATCTTGGCATCATCTCACTCTTACATTGGTCAAAGATGGACTAGAAATTGTAGGTTCACGAAGATAGAACCATTGTTGATGTGGTATTGATAATATGTGGTTATAGGAACAAAGGTTGGCATCCTTAGATCAAATGAGAGGTGCAAATGTCTCAAACTTTGCTGCTATGGAGCAGACTCGTAAGCTTGCGCACACACTAGCTCAAAATAATGACCCTAAATTTCAGGTTTGTATGCTCTATTATGATATGAATTTTCCATTTGGTGTACATGTTCTTTCGCGGTTTTGGAATTTTTTTTTTTTTGAGTCTATTACATATATGCACATCGGATAAATGACACCCTCTGGTTCATTTTTGGCGGAATCAATTTAAGCGAAGGACTTCCTCCAATCAGCCTAATAGCATCTAAATTGAGATTGCAGAAGGATTTGGAACCTTTAGCTTTTTGTTGGGAAAATGTTTTTGATGCTATTATTTTGGAATGCAAACAGTGAGTATTTTCAGTTCTCATCAATTCTGGGCCACTTCCAAGTGTTAATAATTTTAGCGTTGATAAGCAAAGAAAACCACCTTCTATCTTTGTATAAAAGTAGCCTATGCTGTTTTGGGTTGTTACTTATAGTGGCTCAGTGGGTTTTCTTCAAATGATTATGAGTCAAGTGCATTCATGTGCCACCAATCCTTACTCTCTTAGATGTCTGCACACTGGTGATAGGATCATACTGTATGAACCCTGAATGAGACCTTATTTATTTTTCTTTGAGCAATTGTATTATCCTGAAGATGGTACTGGAACTGAATGATGGGTACAAGTGCACTTTGGATTAATAGACTTTTTTGTCGTAAGAGGGCTAATGACAGGTTAGTAGTAATGATACAAAGACTCCAAACCAGGTATAACAAGTGATTGACACCAATGCATGTGTAATGGCCATACATCACAGAAATGTGCATCAATGACTGACTTTATTAGTTATTATTTTGTTCATCTTCTTCTCTTTTGTTTATTGCTGTTTATGCTTGAATGTTCAACAAATGCCATGGGAATGCAGAATTCGAAGTTTCTTCAATTTGTGTCAAAAATGAGTCGTGGTGAACTTATTATTGATGACAATCAAGTCAAGCCAGCCTCATTGTCTGCACCTGGTGATTGGGCAACAGAATATCAACAACAGTATACTGGGGGTACTTCTTGGGCTGACGAATATGTGCGAAATGAGGCAAGTAAAGGTTTAATGAAAGCATGAAAAAAATGAATTTATTTTATGCCTTTTGATTGCCAAATGGTACGCACTTACACATGCACACACTTGAATGTAACAATTTAAAATTTGAAATCTTATTAACGGAATGATGTATATATAGTAATCCTTTACATATTTAGTATAACTTATCATCTGATTCATTTGTTTTGTCAAAATTTTCTTATTAAACCTTTTGGAAGTTCATAGAAAGATAAGATTTTTATGCATATAAAATGCTTAAATGCTTCCCCCTTTCTCATTCCCCTTTCATTTCTCTCCTTTGGCGGATAGAGGTGTTCTCTTTTCTTTTGGTTTTGCTTCACATAGAGTTAACTAGGCTTCATCAGTAATAAGTAAAGCTACAGCATGTGCTTTTCCTGTGATATACTCTTTGCTCTGTTTGGGAGAGGAAAGCTGGAGGATGGAAAGTGAAAGATAAAAGTTACTTTTACCATGGATGAAAAATTGAGAGAAAATAACTCAAACTTTCTCTAGTCTCTTTGAATTGGAGAGAGATGAAGAGGATTGGGGTTGGGGGCAATTTCCAAAATTACTCATTTTCCCTTAAAAAATTTTGTTCTCAAGAAAGCAAAGGTCTAAGCTGTATGTTGTAAACTTTCCTATATTTTGTTTCCTTTTCCTTTTCTTGTCTTCCAGGCTAAAGGGGGAAAGGAACTTGCTTATCTTTATTTTCTCTCCCGTTTAAGTAATTGGGACTTGGCTTTCTCTAGCAGAGCAGAGTTGTTATAAACCTGACATGATTTGCTAGTAAATATTCATTACTTTTTTCTTCACTTTAAGGGGCAGCTAAAGTTCTATCCATGTTCCATGATCTGTTTGTTTATTTATTAGTTATTCTCTGTTTATAATTTCTAGCATCTAATTTTAGTGCCTTTTAGGTTTCTCGTGGACCTGATCGATGGGTGAATGAGTTTGCTACTGAAAGAGAGCAAAATGGGCCTGTTGATGATCAGTGGGTAAATGAATTTTCAAAGTTGCATGTTAATGACTGGGTGGAAGAATTTGGGCAGCAGGTTGAGGAAGGAGCATTAGGGGGCAGTTCAGCTGATACCTGGGCTAATGCATATGATGAGTGAGTAGAATACACTTGTGAGATTTTTTTTTTTACATGAGTTATGCTCAAACATGGTGCATGCTGAATTGTTTTCAATTATTCTATATTAGGTGTTCATAGGTTGTTGAAGTGGCCTCAGTCCCCTCATCTAGCATTTTCCATCATCTTCTTTTTTATGATGTTTGTCAATCATAAGACTTTCTGAAGCAAATTCTAGAAATGGTATAATTAATGATCAATCTAATGGTAAAGGCCTAATGAGCAAAAAAATGCTTGAACTTTAGCACTTCTGCAAATCTATCATGGAATTTTAATTTTGGTTATTTCATGAAGCAACTTTTTTATTTTTGCTATTCTATCTCTAAATCAAATCTTAAGCAAAAGCATTCAAAATTTCATTGACATGGCAGGCAAGATAGACATAATAGGCCACATGGAAAAATAGAAGAAAAGGTTCCAGCTCAAAACACTTTATTTGGATCTTGAGAGAAGTTGATTTTAGGTCTAATGACTGGTATTTTAAGTTCTCTCAAGCTCAATATGCAGGTTTTTGACTTTTCTGAGCTTGAAATATTTTGTTTATTTTTCTATTTGGTGCGTTTTGTCTGTCTTGACTGCCACATCAAGAAATTTGATTTGCCTAAGATTAAATTGGTGATAGAACTGCAAAAATTATAAAATTTCCCAAAGTAAGTTTGTGATTGAATTGTAAAAAGCACTAAAGTTCAAGCATTTATTTTGTCATTAGGCCAACAGTTTATGGCTCTGCACCTTATATGATAAGTCAAGGGCAGTTGTGCTTTTGACATCATAGTATTTCTCAATGAATATCCTTTTTTTTTTTTTTTTCCTACCCTTTTATCTCATATTTAGCATGTGCATTGACCAACTGTTTAAAAGCATTTCAACTAGTGTCCACACGTGTACAATTTTTCCCCATTTCCATATTGGTTTTTCCTTATCATGGTCTGTTTCCTTATAGTTCTTATCAGGTTGGGTGAAGCTTCATGCCACTGATGGAAAACCTCTAGATTAGGTTCTCCATTTGTGCTGATTGTATTGTTTTCTTTTTTTGTTAATTGCTGTTTTTAAGTAATTACTTGCATCATTTGCTAACTTATGTACAGTTATTTTCTTTTTTTTTTCTTCCACCATTTTACTTCTGAAGGTCAACATGTATATGGATAATGAATATTTCAGAGCATTGGTCCACCCTCCTGTGACCTGAATCTGTCTTTTTCTGTTTTGATTTTTTATGACCACGTCCTTACTTTTGAAAAATTCAGTCACCTAGTCATGATAAAATCTGATAGGACCTCATTTATAGCTTTGCTTAATTGTCTAATAGTGGCATAGATAATTTTGTCTATCTTTTGGTGTAGAGCCAATTGCTAGAGTGAACTTCTTTTCCTATCTATTTATGGAAATCAATGTATTATGATAATATACAGGTACCTAAATGAACAAGTAGCTGCCAAGCAGCAGTCAGATGCTTCAAGGGGAGTCTACGTGTTCTCTGATATGAATCCTTATGTTGGTCATCCGAATCCTTTAAAAGAAGGGCAGGATTTATTCCGCAAAGGGCTTTTGAGTGAAGCAGTGCTTGCTTTAGAGGCTGAAGTCTTGAAAAATCCTGATAACGCTGAAGGTTGGAGGCTACTTGGAATAGCACATGCAGAGAATGATGATGATCAACAGGTTATTTAACTTATGATGATCCAAGTTACTAGACTAGGATAGTTTATTCTCTATAATCCTGCAACATAGTTGTTTTCTTTTACTTTACAATAATTTATTGGAGAAATAGTGACAACAGGCTTGCTTCTATCATTTCCTTTATTTTATGATTTTTTTCCTATTCATAGTTGTCATATCACACCATCCCTTAGTCTTAGGCCTTTCAAGGCCTTCATGTGGAAGTATCCATTGATGGTATTGAGGCTTCTATATTATCTTTCTTGTGATATATCGATCATTATTCTGAATAAGAGAGAGGAATATTTCCAGGAATCTCTCCCACAGCAATATTAGAGAGTTAATTACATACTCGCCCATTTTCCGACCCCTCCAATCCGTTATTTGATGTAGACAATCTTTGCTATAGAGCTGTTCCAATTTCCAATAAATCCAATGATTTAATGTTGCATTCATGGGAAGTTCTATAACAAGAAGCAGAGTTTGCTAGAAAACCTACAAAATTTGTTTCATTTGTATCTCTGGAGTCATGTAAAAGTCTTGGAAATATGACCATGACCATTTGGCCTCGCAGCTGCTTGATAAGGATTTGAAGTTTTATTGCATATTTTGTTTACTGCTGTTCTCTACCTTATCTGTTTCTCCTCGGTGTTGAATTTTGAAACTCTCTAATCTAGTTATTTGGATGTATGTGTAACAAATCTTATGTTGAACCATTGACTGTATAACATGCTTAATTTTTCTGGGGATTTAGTTTTAGATGCTTTAAATTTGAATGTTCTAAGAATTAGAACATATATGTTTAATTTCATGAGTATTTTTCTCTGAATGCAATAGACATAATTAATTAATTTGGCTGAACTTTGTAGCTTGCAGTTACATCTTGACTAAGTAATTTATAAATGAGAACATTTTGCACAAATTTTATTTTGTTTGCTCCTGTATTTTGCATTCAAAGGTTTGCTTCTGTTTGGTTTATGAATGAGTAACTAGTTGAGATTTTGATGAGATATTAGTTATGATAAACTGCATTGATTCTGTACAGGCTATTGCAGCAATGATGCGTGCACAAGAGGCTGATCCTACTAATCTTGAAGTGCTTCTTGCTCTTGGCGTGAGTCATACAAATGGTCAGCCAATGCTCCTTGACTTGTTTAGAACCAACATTTAAGCTTAAAGTTCTTAACTGCATTTGGTCATAGTACTTTTACAATGGCTGTGTTACGTTAATGTTCTGGATGAGATTTTTTACATGAATATAATTTGGTATCAAAATTCTTGAAAAAATCTTGTGTGAATTTAATAATTGTTGAAGTATTGAATTAAGTACAGAAACAAAAAATTACTTGACTTCAAAATTGCAGAGTTGGAGCAGGCAGCTGCCTTGAAATACTTATATGGATGGCTACATAATCACCCAAAGTTTGGAACACTTGGTACTCCAGAGCTTGCAGAATCATTGTATTATGCTGACGTAAGTGCCATTTTCGGGAGCATCTTTCTTTCCTCATCCTTGTAGCTTCCATTTTATGCAGTTGTAACTGGTGATCTCAAAATAGTTCTTTTGCAAGTTTTGAACTTGCTGCTTCGTTGCCAGGATGATCATCTTATTTTAGCACCAGTAACTTGTAAAATACTGGTATGAGTTGATGTTCTATATGGTGCTTAAAATGTTTTCTGTAGAAAATATGTACTGAAATTTGAAACATTTATGGTGAAACTGTTTGACAATATATTGAAACATTTGTGGTATATATATTGCACCAGGGAGGTATTTTGAGCTCAAAACTCTAGTAAGATGATAATATTGCCTATAAACAATGCCAAAGAATATGACATGATGAGCTCGTGCAATGCTACATGCTAAAGACACATATGTTATGCATTGACGGAATATACGTGCTAGTATTCTGAATTTTATTTGGCATGCTGCACAAACAAACATGTTGAAATGCAAAGGTTAATGCATTTGTACCTATTTCAACAAACAGATGAATGGAGCACAAGAGATTGTTTCTGTTGCAATACAAATAGTAAAAGAATATTTATACAATTGCACAAATTTTTAAAAATGTAATAGGTGGTCTGTATTGGGTTTTGTTTACATGAGCCAGTAGAGCTGATGATTATTTGCTGCTAAGAAATTAAATTTGTATGTGTTGGCTAATTTAATTTATTTTCTTTAGCTTGGGACTTGCATTGATTTTCTGCTTTTCTTTTAGATGATCTGGTTTATGTTACTTTGTTGTTCACTTTAATGGTGCTTATCAAAATTCTATGATATGCAGGTTGCTAGATTATTCAATGAAGCTGCTCAGATATCACCTGAGGATGCTGATGTGCATATTGTCCTAGGTGTGCTATATAATTTGTCCAGGGAATATGACAAAGCCATTGCTTCCTTCCAAACAGCTTTGAAACTCAAGCCACAGGATTACTCCCTGTGGAACAAGCTGGGTGCAACACAAGCCAACAGTGTTCAGAGTGCTGATGCAATATTGGCTTATCAACAGGTATATGTCTGCTTAAATACAGTCAGTTGTTCTTTTGGGATTAGTTTGGTTTAGCCTCGCCATGTCTTACAGAATATATGCAGTTTGATTTAGATAGGAATATATAGTAGCTCTTTCAAACACATTTTCTGCACTTCATATTTCTTCCCATTGTCTGAAAGTTCCCTTTGGTTTCCACAATTTGCTGATATGATTGTTTATTAGGTTTTCCCCTTTTCTTCTTGCACTTTTTCCCTCCCAAACAAAAACTTGGGATGTTATAGATTGTTAAAGTCCATCTTTCACATTTTTTAATGATGGAGCCGGTAATTATGATGCCAGATAATGAGTTCTATGTGTTTGAGAATGGATATAATACAGACAGTTTCATAGTTTGGTTTATGGAAATGTGAATATGGTTTAGCTGTTGGCTCAAAAGCCATTTACTTTATTTTGGTATTTCAGTTGGTTGTATTGCGCGTTAGTTTTTGCAAACCATATCCATTCATCTCCTTGGTCCAATCAAAGTATAATAGCGCAGGAGCCATTTAGACTTGTATATTTGTGATTCAAACCATACCCCCTCAAACCATATCCACTCTTGTTCTTATTTAATTTTATTCAGCGTTGTTCTACTCTTACATCTTTCTTTACCAATTTAGTCTTTTTTCTTTTGCTTTCCCCCACTTGAGTTGCCAAACATAGGAGGTGCTGTGCTCAGCCATTAAGCAATGGGTAATTTTCTGCTTGGCAAAACACCTGAGGGTCTGGCTCCTCTGTTCCTAAAATCCTACTCTCCCTTCTGAAGCAATCTGCCAGAATTACTGAGTTAGCACTATATGAATAGTGATGATCTTATTTGGATTAGGGAAATGCCTTTGAATAGCTTTGCAGACGTTTTTCACATTCTTCTTCCCCTTTTTTACTCCTTTGGTTGGAGGGAGGAGTGCTTTCTCTTTTTGTTTCATGGCTTTTCACATGGTTGTCTCAATAGGTGACAAGCATGTCACAACTATATATTCTATCAGCATAGTGATTTTGCTTATTGTTTGCTAAAATGTTTGAGTACTTGGCATTAACTTCCTTTTTTTATATTGTTAATCTATTTCTTGTTCATTTATCTGATAATCTCTCTGGTTTTCCAGGCCCTTGATTTGAAGCCTAACTATGTTCGTGCATGGGCAAACATGGGAATCAGTTATGCCAACCAGGTTATTAGCCCTGCTTGATTGTCCACTCATGTTGTCATCTTAAGATAGTAAACTGGTCTAAACAATCTTCTCAGAGTCTTTCATCTGTCTTTAGGTGAACAGTCATCGGTTAAGTTTCGACCACTCATTTGTGGCAGTATACATATGATTAATAAGAAAATATTTTTCCTTAAAAGGGAAAGGATAAACAT
>CATKHJ011156887.1:0-17522 GCA_949750685.1 Vernicia montana
CATTTACTTCCTACAAAAACAAAGTAAAAACCTTCCTCAAACCTATCACAAATGAAATGATATGATTTAAACTAAATGGCCATGAAATTGCTCAAATTACACCTAAAATGATTAATTTCTCATGACAAAAAAATGAACAATCACGAAACAAACACTCCCCGGCAGCGCCGCCGGGGAACCAGGCGGCAGGCCGAGCTGTCGGCTCGGCTGAGCTGATTCTCGATCTTCGGGACACCCGGGTCAGTTCTCAGATTTTTCGAGTCAGTTCTCGAGAAATCCGGTCAGTTTTTGGATCTTTTGGGTCAGTTTTCGGGATATCCTGAAGTCTGAAAAATTACCAGTCAGTGTCGATGGATTCGAAATTAATTATCGGTCATATTGGCAGTCAGTTTTAGGAGAGGTTCAGTCAGTTTTAGAAAAAGGCTATCTGGCACAGGAGGTCCGGTCAGGTTTGGAAAAAATGTCAGTTTGGATAGAAAAATATCATGGTCAGCTCTGATAGGTTTAGAAATATTTTTGGGGTGATTTGGCAGTCTGCTTTGATGAAAGTTCGGTCAGTCTCAAGAAAATATTGTCTGGTACAGGTGGTTCGGTCATGATTGGAAATGTGTCAGTTTGGATAGAAAAATATTCTAATCAGTTCTGTGAGTTCAGAAATATTTCTGGAGGTGCTAAAATGAGGGTTCACACATATGCATCATATCAAGAAAGAGAGAAGAATCATAAAACAAGAGGAACATTTGCATCATGATGTGTGCCAGCATTTTGTTGAAAACTTGTTTTGCAAATAGTACCAGAAGAAAGAAAAAAAAATGTTGAAAAGAAAAAGAAAGTACAAGGTAAAGAGTAATCTGACGATAAAAGCAATCTCAATGGCACGGTCTCAATAACTAGAAGATGATGAAGTGGTCATGATGGCACAATATCAATGACCAGCTGATAAAGATGAAGATGGCAGGGAAACAATGATGGAAGGCACATCGACATGAGAAAGACATGTAAGTAAGAGCGAGGTCGCACGAACATAATCAAAATGAAGAATGCCAGAGCTTCTCAATAGAAGTCATAAAGAATCTAATGTTGTCGATCAAGCAAGAGCAATACTAAGAGGTATGAAGAGAAATTAATAGAATCAAAGTCACCAAGGTAACAATCCCGCCAAATAGGCAAAATTGTTGGGTTAAAGGAATCAACAAAGGTAAAATCCTGCCAAAGAGGCAAAGTTGTTGGGTTAAAGGAATCCAACAAAGGTACAATCCCGCCAAAAAGGCAAAGTTATTGGGTTGAAGGAATCCAACAAAGGTAAAATCCCGTTAAAAAGGAGAAGTTGTCAGATTAAAAAGATCCTGCAAAGGCATCCCACTAAAGAAGAGAAGCTGTTGGATTAAAGAAGTCCAACCAAGGTAAAATCCTGCCAAAGAGGCAAAGTTGTTGGATTAAAAAGTTCTAACAAACGAAATTCTTGCCAAAGAGGTAAGGGTATCAAATCAAAGAGATCCAACAGAGGTAAAGCACCACCAAAAGATGAAGTCGTTGGATCAAAGGGATCTAACAAAGTCCGCCAAAATAAAGAATTCAGGCAAAGGCAGTTCGATTAAAATCAAGTGATTCAGCCAGGTCAATATGTGTGTGTTGTGTTCGATTGACATCAAGCAATTTAGTCAGTGTGTGTGAGTACGGGAAAAAATTAAGTTGGAGTCGGTCCGTACTTTGCCTTACTTTGTGAAAAAAAATAAGCCAAAATAAGGGAAAACTGTGAACACTTAATTTTCAACTCTGGAGCCCGATGATGAGAAACAGTTTGTTTTTTCTTGGAGGTTGGTTCACAATGCGGTTTTTGGGTCAAATTGAAAGGACTTTTGGACTTAATTGAAAATACTTTAGAAAATGGGTCAAATTGAAAAGTTTTGAGGTTTTAATGGATTGAATCCTTAAAATTTGGAGTTTTAAAATGAATTTTAAAAAATTTCACTTTGATCCTCAAGGGAAGGAAAAATTATGGTTTGGTCCCTAAAAAGAAAAAAAGTTGAAAATTTTTACCCTTGTTGAGCAAGGGGTGCGTGAGTGCATGAGTCCTCACACGTCTCTTGCATGGGCACGTGAAGCCCCACGAGTCCACACAAGGGGCGCGTGCCTCCCCATGTGTCCCTTGTTTGTTGACAGACCAAATTTTTGATATTTTTCAAATATTTTCAAATTGAAATTATTTAACCACCCCCAATCCCTTAGAATCCGTTCTGAGAGGATTGTGGAGGATCAGAAACAACTTTAAAATAGATTTTATTTGAAAAATAGAAAATCATTTTGAAAAATCTTGAAAATTTCAAAAAATCATATAAAAGCTTTTTTATCCATTTTGTTTGGGGAGGCCAATTTTGATTGGCAAAAAAAACCAACTTCTGAATATCTGAGAATAAAAAAAATAACTCTTTCTGAACTCTTTCAAAAACCATTTCCAAAAAAGAACAAAGACGAAAGGGAAAATCAAACACAAGAACCTAAGAACTAAATTGTGAATCATCATTCAAGCAAGAACAACAAAGAGGTATGATCTGAATTTGTTTAACTTGAGGGCTGAAACCTAAAAGCCAATAATTCCCATTGCTTTCAGACCCCTCAAGGGTCTGATTTTCCTAGGGATAGGCCAAGATTATGGAGGATTCAAGTAGTGATTTTTGTTTAATTTTAGATTATGTATACTTTTCTTCTTTTCATACATTTAATATTCAATTCATTTAATTTTGCATTTTTATTCATAACCTATGCAATAGATCATGTTTAGAACAAGTAGAGAGGATGAAGACCAGTTCTTGATCCCCTCTACTTTAGCCTTTGATTACATAATTATTCAATCAATTCATATGCTATCACATATGGTCTTCATTTTGTTTAAAGATATGATTGAAAGCATGCTAAAGTATTAAATAATGCACCTTATGAAATGAAGTGATCGATATTGTGATATATTTATCATATAAATAAACGTCCAAAAAGCCTAATGAAAGCATGCATTAATGAGACCAAACAGTAGAAGCCAGCTTTACAGCTGGGCGGCATGGGTGCCTAACATTTTCCCAGAACCGTACTTAATTTCCTTACCCAAAATCTTTGATTTGGATGGTTAGGTAATAAGCAAGAAATCTAGTCACTCTTTTTCTCCTAGTTTTTTAAAACTAGGTGACGACTCTTGTTCTCTGTCTTGGGTCCCGGTCCATTGCGTCCATCCCCCAATATTTTACTAGAAAACAGTGCAAAGTTCATCCACTCGGGGCAAAAAATATGGTTGCGACACTAACCCTATCCTCAAATTGGTCTCTTTCCTTTTGTTTTTCCTACTTTCTTCATTGGTTTGGTTTTTTCTTGCTTTAATTCAGGATCTCTTTTTTATTTTCCCTTCCCTCAATAATGAATATATATGATGTTTTAGATGCTCGGAAATGATTTGTTAATTAGTTAACATATATGTTAAATTTAGTATAGAAGATGCTCTGAATGATGTTTGATTCTATAACAAACGGGGTTTTCATAATAGAGAGTCTAAACTAATAATCTCATTCTCATTTTCAAAGAACTTATGACATTTTGATTAAATATCTATATTAGATCATATGATGTTTTAGGTTTAGCTCTGCTTTTGTACTCCAAAATCAGGTAGTAATTTATTGATTTGAAGAAAAATTCATTACATCTGCTAGCAATAATAATAATAAAAATCAACTCATGACGTGGGTTTTCAATAAACCCACTTTAGCTTATGGATTATATGGTCTAGATTTTAATTAAAAACAAAGAGAGAGAGATTAGTTTATGTCTATATTTGTCCTTGAATATTATAAGGAAAAAACAGTTATTAATAATATTACCAAACACTTTAACAAATATCAAAATAAAAAATTAAATCAAACAAATAAATACCTTACAGTTATTCTTTTATTTTTTATTTTTTATTTTTATTATTGTTAATTAGATTCTGAATTTTATTTATTAATTGAGCTTCAAGTGGAAATGTGGAATGTAAATTTACAACGGCTTTAAATATGAATTCAGTATCTATTTATTCTGTTATAAAAAAAATGAAAAATAAAAGAGATTGCTGGGAGAAGTAGTCAAACTTTGTCATTTCTATAGTAAATTTAATCAGGTTACAATAACTGTTATTAATATAGCATAAAAATAAAAGGGGAAAAAATCTACACCCAACAATCACTATATATTATCCATTTCATGTTGAATAAATAGCGTAAAAAATTTGGGGCAGCAATAAAAGAATCAAATAAGTTGAGTTGTGTGGTAAACATTGCCCTTAAGGAAATTATTCTCCCAGGATAAATTATGCCCTTCCACTGTAAACAGCAGGTACCAGAAACACCAAATTGATAACCCAGCAAAAAAGAAAAAATAGAAATTTGTTGTGTATTAAACTTTTTAATAAGCTCTGTATATATATAGCGAAAAAATAAATATAACAGTTAGAGGAGGAAAATCAGGGATAATGGGCAATGTTAAAATTAGTTAGCAAAATATATGGGTTTTCAGGTAACAGATTTTTAATGTTTAGAATTTTTTTTTTTTTTTTTTTTTTTTTTTTTTTTTTTTTAATTGAGAGGGAAAAAAAAATAATTGTAAAAACCTACCTTGCTCTGGGCCACACGTGTAACTCGCGCACGGATCCACCATTTTGCCTTGGCTCATCTAGGCTCACATGTGCGCGAGCTCACTCCTTTACTAGCTTCTTTACTAAGCCCATAATAAGTGTCTAATTATAAAGTGAATAAAAATCTTGTAAACTAACGATGTGGGATAGCAAACCTTTCGAAATAACTAACTATTTCACAACAATCCCCCACTTATTTTAAAAGGTTTTTTTATAAAAGAATATTTAGCTAGGTTACTAACATGAATATAAATGCATTGTATCTAGTGTCTTTTCTGAACTATGAATTAAATCTAGAAAGATGAGATATAACTTACTAAGTAATTAGTGATGCTTTTAGCTTCTATGAACTAAAGACCTTTTTTGTTTGGTTGATTTCCAAGTAATAGTACCACCACCAAGAGTAAACACATAACCACTAGCGGATTTTATCTCATCTGAATCAGAGATCCAGTTTGCATCGCTGTATCCTTTTAACACAGCAGGATATCCACTAAATTGAATACCATAGTTCATGGTACCTTTCAAATACCTCATAATCTTGACTAATGCAGTCCAATGATCATGATTGGAATTTTGTGTATATCTGCTCAATCTACACACAACATATGCTATATCTGGTCATGAGAAATTCATTAAATGAAACAGACTCCCAATAATTTGTGCATACTTAGATTGAGCAACAGGATCATCATGATTTTTCTTTAAATGCATGTTAGCATCATAAGGAGTACTCACAGATGTCACATCAAAATTTCCAAACTTTCTAAGAAGTTTCTCAACATAATGTTCTTGAGATAACATAATACCATTATTATTCCTTATGATTTTAACACCCAAATATAACACTACACCCAAATCTTTCATGTCAAATTTTGAAGCTAGGAAATTCTTAGTGCTTTGCACTATCTCAAGGCTAGTGCCAAAAATCAGCATGTCATCCACATACAAAAAAATGATTACACATTCATTGTCAACAACTTTTGAATATACACACATCCACTTCATTGGAAGAAAATCCATCACATAATATAGTTTTATCAAATTTCTCATGCCACTGCTTAGGAGCTTGCTTTAATCCATACAAGTATTTAAGCAACTTACAAACTTTGTTTTGTTGATTAGGAGTAATGTAACCTTCAGGTTGAACCATGTAAATTTCTTCTTCTAATTCTCCATTTAAAAAAGCAGTTTTTACATCCATTTGATGTATAAACAGTTTATGAATTGAAGCTAAGGCAATCAAAGCATGTATTGAAAAAATTCTTATCACAGGAGCAAATGTATCAAAATAGTCAATATTTTCTTTTTAAGTAAAACCTTTAGCAACTAGTATAGCTTTATATTTGTCAATATATCCATCAGGTTTAAATTTCCTTTTGAAAATCCATTTACAACCAATAGTTTTGGCTCCTGGAGACAAATCAACTAAATTCCAAGTTTGATTTTGCAAAATTGAATCAATTTCATCTTTAATAACTTTTTTCCAAAAAGGTGCATCAGAAGAAGTTATAGCATCATTATAAGTCAAAGGATCATCATCTATTAAATAAGTGTAAAAATTATTTCCAAAAGAAAATTATTTTCTTTGTCTCTTACTCCTTCTCAATTCCTCCTCATTAGAGGTATCAAAAACATCATTAGCAGTAGAAGCATGAAAATTTTTTCTAGTTAATGGATAAATGTGTTCAAAAAATTCTGCATTCTTTGTTTCTACAATAATATTGTAATCAAGTATTTCACTTTTCAATACTAGAAATCTGTATGCTACACTATTTTGAACATAACCAATGAATATGCAATCAGAAGTTTTAGATCCTATTTTTCTTTTCTTAGAATCAGGCAACATTACCTTAGCAAGACACCCTTACACTTTTAGATATTTCAAGTTAGGTCTATGACCTTTCCACAACTCATAGGGATCCTATTTTGTAAATGGCATGCAGAGAGAATGGCTTCATCCCATAAATTATTAGGTGCATTATTACTACCAAGCATAACATTCATAATTTCTTTAAGGGTTCTATTTTTTCTTTCTGCTACTTCATTTGATTCAGGTGAGTAAGGAGGAGTAATTTCATGAATTATTCCTTCTTTTTCACAGTAATCATTAAAAAGAACATGTTCACCACCTTTATCTAACTCTTTTAATTTTCTTGTTTAATTGATTCTCAACTTCAGCTTTATATAATAAAAACATATTAAATGTTTCATCTTTATTTCTAAGCAAGTATACTTTTGTATATCTAGAAAAATCATCTATGAAAGTTACATAATATTTTTTACCACCTCTAGTCATAGTTTGTTTTAAATCTTCTAAATATGTGTGAATTAAATTTAACAATTCAGTTTCCCTTTCAATAGATGCACAAGATTTCTAAGTTGATTTAGTCTCAAGACAAATTTCATATTTATTTATGCATGCAAAATTCTAGCTAGAAATTAAGCCAAATGATTGCATTTTCTTAATATAAGAAACACTAAGATGACCTAATCTAGCATGCCACAAATCATAAGAGTCAATCAAGTAAGCAGAAGAGGATGCATTCTCATTGATTATTTCAGAAACATTAAGTACAAAAAGTTCACGATTACAATACCCTTTGCCCACAAAAACATTATTCTTGGTCATCACAATTTTATCATATTCAAATGAAACTTTAACCCCAACTTTTCCCAATAAAGTAACAAAAATTACATTTGCTCTAATGGTTGGGACATGTAACACGTCATTTAAAGCCAAGGTCTTGCCATATGTGAGTTTCAAAAGGACTTTACCTTTTCCCAAAACACGAGTTGTTCATGAGTCACCAAGGTAAATCACTTCATCTTCATCCCCTACAAGAGTATAGGAGGCAAACACATTTTTATTTACACAAATGTGCCTAGTGGCACCTGAATCTACCACCCATTCTTTCACATCAGCAACCATATTGACTTGAGAAATGATCGCAGCTATAATGTCTTCTCTTTCAACCAAATTTGCTTTTGGTTTGGGAGGATTTCATTTCTCTTCCTATGCCTGCATTGAGGCGCATGATGACTTGGCTTTTCGCATACAAAACAAGTAACTTTCTTTTTGAAAGTAGGATTAGTGGTTTTAGGTTTGTAATCATGTTTATAATTATTGTTGTGTGCGTACCTTTTATGTTGAGGCTTATCTTGCACTAGGTTCGCATTGGTGGCAATTTGTTTCCCTTTGGCAGTTTGGGCTTCTTTCCTATTAGTTTCTTCTATGATAATATGCACAGTACGGTCAACCAAGGACATTTGCTTGTGTTTGTGTTTCAATTGTTGTTTGTAATCGTTCCGTGAAGGTGGCAGTTTCTCAATCAACAAACCAGCAACAAATTCCTCTTGTAGGTTGATATTTTTTCCTTTCAAGTCTTCTAGCAACTTTTGGTACTCATTGATTTGTCCCTTAATTTCTTTGTCATCAGTCATTTCCCATCGATAGAATTTACCAATTATGAATTTTTGCTTGCCCACATCTTCAGCAGTGTATTTTGATAGCAAGGAGTCCCATATTTCTTTTGCTTCTTTATAAGGACAGTAGACATCAAATAAATCGTTCGCCAGAGTACTAATAATTGTATGCCTACATACCTTATTTGCATGTGTCCAATTCTAAAACTTTTGTGTTTCAATTGCAGCAGGTTTAGGATCAATAAGAGCAAATGCGACTCTATGAACATCAAGAATGAAGAAAATCTTTTCTTGCCATCGTTTGAAGTTGTTTCCATCGAAGAGTTCAACTCTGGAAACATCTGGGAATGGCTTTGCGAATTGAGTAGTGGAGGCAGTAGGCAAAACAGTGACGAATGCAGTAGCAGGTGTTTGGCTATGAGCAGCAGCAACAGTACCATCAGACAGTATAACTCCTGCAGTAACAACATGATTAATATTGGTAGGAGAAACAATATTTTCAGCGGCAGGAGGGACAACGTCTCCAGACTCCATATTAATTTTCTTAAGATTGTTGAATAAATAGCATAAAAAAATTTAGGGCAGCAATGAAAGAATCAAATAACGTCAGTTGTGTGGTAAACACTGCCCTTAAGGAAATTATTCCCCCAGGATAAATCAAGCCCTTCCAATAGCAGGTACCAGGAACACCAAATTGATAACCCAGCAAAAAGAAAAATAGAAATTTGTTGTGTATTAAACTTGCTAATAAGCTCTGTATACATATAGCAAAAAAATAAATATAACAGTTAGCGGAAAATCAGGGATAGTGGGCAATGAGAAAATCTTTTTTTTTTTTTTTTTTTAATTGAGAGAAAAAAAAAATAATTGCAAAAACCTACCTTGCTTTGGGCCACACGTGGAACTCACGCATAGGGGGGTGGGGGGGAATCCATTATTTTGCCTTGGCTCGGCTAGGCTCATATGCACGCAAGCCCACTCCTTACTAGCTTCTTTACTAAGCCCATAACAAAGGTCTAATTATAAAGTGAATAAAAATCTTATAAACTAACGATGTGGGATAGCAAACCTTTTGAAATAACTAACTATTTCACAACATTTCATGGATTAATGCCACTGTTTGGAACAATTCACTTGAATTCTATTCGTAGAATTCAATTCAATTAATGATAAAATTCATGTGAATTCTGTTATTTCTGTTAGTAGAATTCATGTATTTGGAATAAATTTTAAAATGAAAAAATTCATTTAAATTCTATTATTTGAAATAATTGAAGAGTAATAAAGGATGTAATTATTTTTTCATTTTACTCTTAATTTAAATATCAAATTTTAGATTTTTAATAGTGAATTTTATTAGAATTCATTTGGATAGATGATCATTTGAAATTATTGTGGATTTGAATTTGAGTTTCAGGTGTAAAAATTAAAATAGGTATGATATCAAATTCAAAATACTCAATAATTTCAAATGATTAGCTATTTAAATGAACTCTTAAATGAATTGAATTCTTGCAAAACAAAATTATTTTGGCATTATTTCATTTCTTTTAAAATGATATTTTTTTTAACTTAAATGAACTAAATTTTATTAATTATATCTTTTTAAATATGAGAATTAATAAAAAAGAATTAAATTCTTATAAAATTTGAATTTTCAAACCAGGCAATAACTTTGAGCTTGATTTAGTGGTTAGAAAGAGGGATAGTTTGTAGTGGACCAATATTTAGCTAATGGTAAGCAGCTGCACCAATTGTGTGGTTGATCATGACAAATACATCTGCGATAGGCTTCCACCCAAATGTTTGCTTTGAAGAGGCTTTAATTTTACTTATAGAAGATCAAATAAGGTTGCTAAATGCTAACTCTTTGAGCTCATTTTGATAATGATATAAGGAACTCAGGAAATCATTTGGGTTTGTTTTGAAGAGGCTTCTTTTATATATATATATATATATATATATATATATATATATATAAAGAGAAAGTTTTAAATTCTCTATATGATGATTATTCTATTATTTTTTTTTAGGAATTTTTGAATTTTTATTCTTTTAATAAATTATTAGGATAGTGTCTTTAATATATTTTTAATTGTATCAATTTTCTTCTCCCGTCATGCTGTCTTTTCTCTTAAATTGATAAATTTGTGATTGATATTTAAGTTCATTCTTATAAAAACATAATAGAGATGTTGGTTTAAAATCCCACTAAAATTGTTATTTGTAAAAATGAACAATAAACTTATTTATATATATTTTTATTTTTCTACAATATAGAAATTAAATGAAAGAATAATTATTAATATTAATTTATATTTCTGTGCGAAGTGTGGGGATTAAGGCTATTGAAATGTTAATGACAGATTAGTCAATTCATTTATTAGCATGCTAATATACATGTTAATAGGTCCCCTGGCCACCAGCTTCTAATCTTTATTCGTCATTTCTTGTTGTATTTTTTTTTTTTTTAATTATTACTCAAAACACATTATTGAATTAAGAAGAAAAAAAAGTGTAGGATTTTTTTAACTAAAAATTTTCAAAATCTCAGGAGTCCAATGCCCACCTTCGTCCAAGCCTCTATCCATCCTGCTAGTGCTAATTAAGGCAAGCACTATTGGCCGACAAATGAAAGTTTTTTAGGATTTTTTTATTTACCATAAAATTAAAACGGAAATGAAAAAGAATGTCTAAATTTAAAAAGTTTTATTTTATATTTTTTAAATAAATAAATAAATAAAATTTATTTATTTGATTAAGAATTATATTTAAAAATATATATCATTTTAATATAGATCAAAGTTCTTTAAAAAAATATTAAAAAATTAAAATTTACCAAAAATTAAATTTTCATTCATAATTTAAAAATCAACTAAACATGATTTTAAAATAAAGGAGGTTGGAATATAGGTGGCCATCTCAATCCATGTACATTGTAAGATTTTAAGTATTCTACTTACATAAATGAAAAATAAAGAAATCTCTCCTGCCATTAAATGATAAGATGACTTTGTTTACTAAAATCTCCATGTTGCCTATCTTGAAGTGGACAACACAAAAAATGTAGGCCAAGAAAATTAATTGTTTTGAAAATGACTACACAAATCATCTCAATTATTTATGTGATATCAATCTTACTCTAAAATTTTCTCAACCCATTTTAATTTATAAAGTCGAATTAGTTGGTTCCACATTAAATGAGGAATATAAGTTTAATTATTTAATTATTTATATGACCTCCTTTCTTTTCTTTTTTATATATAAATATTTTTATGTATGTGTTAACACCGACAATTCTAATTAATCTGTTTAAATTAATTTTAGGATTAACAATATCTAAAGCAAATGTTGCTTGAGGAAATAAAATTGGATAAAAAAGAAAGGGTATATAGAAAACATTTGGGACTTAATGTTGATATAGTAATAAAAATTAAAAGAGTAGGTACTCAAAATCAATAAATTTCAGATTTTTTTTTATGGTTATTAATATTGGGTCGTTGTTTATTTGATTAATTATTAAAAACCTTCTAAAATTTTCTTTAATATATATTTGGATCTTTATTTTACTGTTAATTTTAGTTAAGTTCTTAATTATAAAAGTATAAATTTTTTCCTACATTCTAATTCCTGACATTTTTAAATTAGATCACACTTTAATCTTTAAAATTTTTAATATTTATATTTTAATACTTGAATTATTATCTTATGAGATATTTTAATCTCACAAAATCTTAATTTTTTTTTATACTGATGATAATATAAATATATATAAAGATAAAAATTAATTTTGAAATAGGAAGAAGAATTAAAAGTTACATTGAGGTAAACCTTATGAGGTTTTTCTGTAATTAACCTTTGTTTGCTTGATTTTCTTATGCATTTAATTTTTATTTTACATGGGAAAGGATTTCCTTATATGCATTTTCGCATTTCTAATTGTAAAATTGATTACTAATTATATCTTGTACCTATGCTCTTATATAAAATTTATATTATTTCCTCACTTTTTATATAAATGCGCGTGAAAATATTGTGACTCTTTGAAATTTGTGTAATTTAAGCATACTAGAAGTATATGATATCTCAACTATTGGATTTGAGCTATTTAACTCTTAAAAAGATGGATTGTGCAGAATATAAAATTGAAAATTATTACAATATTAATAGTATATTTAGTATGACGTAATGTAATAAATTATGTTATTGAATGAAAAATACAATATAATGTAATGTAATGAGCATTACATTACTTTATTTATAAGTGTAAATAAAATAATCATGTAATGTAATTATTAAAATAATTAATTATTTTATAATTATCAAAACAAGATATTAAATTTTAAATATATTTATTTAAGTTAATTAATTATATTAAAATTAATATGATAAAAGAAAGGATAAGTATTAATTATGATATAAAAAAAAGTATTAATTGTGTTATAAAAAAAATTAGGCCATTAAAAAAATTATTGTAAAAAAAATATCATTAAATTTTTTTTAAAATAATAAAAAAATTAATTCATAAAAAAATGAAAAACAGACCTTACAAAAAATATTTATTATAAAAAAAGGGAAAATATCATTAAAAAAATTATTGCAACAAAAAAAAAAAAATTTGTTGTAAACAAAAGAGAAGAAATAGCAAATAAGAAATGTAATAGGCAATACATTTTTTTTAAAATATAATGATCATTACTTTTTTTTAAGGTACAGAGAATTAATAATGTAATGTTTATTATATTGCATTCAAAAAATTTTACACAACTAAACAAAATAATTCAACATGTAATATAATTCTCATTACATTAAACTATTGATTACGGCCTATCAAACATGACCTAAGTATATAAGTTTATCTCATTTATCAAATTAATGAGTGATAAGATATTTTAATTAATATAATTCTTTTATCTATTTTTTTTGCCTAATAAAAAAATACTAATACTTTTTTTTTTCTTTATATATTATTATCTGATTTAATTAATGTATACTAAGACGTAGCTATTTATCTCTTAGAGCAGTTTTCTACTCTGCGAACATGTAGGTCTACTTCTCCGCTTAGCTCTATCTTAGAGCCGTTCTCCCATGGAGCAGTAACCACTTCTGATTTTGTCATTTGAACTTTCTTAAACAGACTAAAATATTCCAAACAGCTCTGGTAGATGGACTCTTTTAACTCAGTGGACCTTTAAAATGAATGGGTCACAACCAATTAATTTTATTGGATCATTAATACTTACATATGCCAACCTAATTAAAGTTATGGGTCGAACCCAAATTACAAATCAGGTGTAAGCAATTATGAATTACATCTCATATAGTCATACTTATACATGTATTCTCCTATTCTAGGGTGCCAAACAAAAATAACATTAAAATATGCATGTAATTTAGAAATATCATATATATGCAGGTTTAACCTAACAGTAATGTATTTTTCAAATGGATAAAAGGTCTAGATTTATTTAAAAGATTTAAAAATGTCTTATTCATTTAGTTAAAATTAGGTGGCTAACCCATTATGTGTGTAATTTTTTTTTGATACATATTAATATATTTTTTTTAAATTGTCATAATCTAATCTTTTTTTTTTCTTATATTACAAGACAAGTATTTGATTACTTGACTACCAACTCAACAGCTAAGCCAAGAAGATATCTTGCACAGTAGAGCAGTTATTGTTGTTTGTTGGGCAAAATCCCAGTGTTTGGAAGTACTATAGGTTGATTGGCTAACAAATTTGTTGAAGCAAAAACATAAGAAAATTGCCACAAAACAGTATTTGACCAGTTGTTGTGTAGACATTCCATTAGATAATGCAACTTACAAGCTGTGCGATTTAAGACCCATTCCTAATCCCTAATCTTCGGCCACAGATATCTAATACATGAAGAGAATGGAAAACACTAAATTGCTAATGAATTGTAGCTATAATAATAGAGTACCAATTACTAATTATGGATCCAGCTGTGACAACAAAAATGGCATAGAAAGTGTGACAAAATGAGCAAAATATCATCTTTCTTTGAATTTCAAAATTCAAGAATTGTCCCATGGATGTGAAAAGTTTCTTCAAAAATTGTCGACCAATGAGTATTGGATTTTGGAGTACAGCCGTGTTATAATATTATTCAGTATTTAAAATTAAAATTTTTAATACTTAATTGTTTTAAGTTAGTTAGTAACGTACGTCTTAAAATTCTCAATTAAATTAAAAATTATTTAAAATGATAAATCAAAAATTTTAATTTAAAATATAGACTGATTACAATAAGTGATTAAATTTTTAAATATTTTTATAATTTAAAAATTATATCACTTTTCTTATTCAACACTTAAATTTTTATCACTTAATTTTCAGTTTTATCAAAAACTACTTACGTCTTACCTATACCAAGTATATACATTCATCAAATGATATAAGGGCCTATTTTGATAGATGATTATTTGAAATTATTGTGGATTTGGATTTGAGTTTCATGTGTAAAACTATAAAAATAGACATGATGATAAATTAGGAATGCTCAATCATTTTAAATAATTAGCTATCCAAATTGATGTTAATAATATTTGAAGCAAAAAAGAGAATAGATGTCTTTTCATTAGTAAAAAAAAAATAGATATAAAAATCATATTGATTAAATATCTCTTCACCTATTTGATTGGGTGTATGAGACAAAAATTTGCACCTGGTGTATATAAGAATTTTTCTTGATTAAGTGGTATTAAAATCGCTTTAGAATTATAAAATTACGAATTCGAAATTTAATTGAAACCATATTAACAAAAATATAATTTTACCTCAAATTTTGCATCATTTGCAATTGTAACTTGTTATTAATTTTTAGACAATTTTACTCTAATTTAATAATTTATTTGTGCTTATACTCTAAAAAGTTAAATTGAAAAAATCTACACAATTCTCTATCTCAATTGAAACTTTTGCAAATAAAAAATATTTTTTGTATCCATTAATCATAACTTAATAAGAAAATAAAAAAAATAAAATTGTTTTGAAAAAAAACAAGAAGAACAACTATATACATATGGCGCTCGAGATCCTCCGTTTGTTGATTTAGTTGGTGATGAAAATGGTCGACAATGGAAGTGATAACTACTGCATCTTCTTCTTATTATTTACATCAAACGATTAGGTCGTTTAATCAAGATTTATTTTTTAGTTTTTTCTATTTATTTTTTTATTTTTATTAAGTTATTAATGGGTTTCATAAAAATATTTTTTTATTGTATAAAAATATCAATTAGGAGAGAGAATTGTGCATATTTCTCCCAAATTTTGCTTTTAGGATACAATTGCAACTAAAATATTAAATTGAGGTAAAATTATCTAAAAATTAAAAATAATATACAATTACATAAGGACGTAAAATTTGAGGTTTACATTAGGCCAAAAAAAATTACTCTATAAGATCATAGACTCTCTGAATCCTTGAGTAATCTACATCGTAACTTAGTTGATAAAGTTGTATTATGTTCTCCCATTGGATGAATACCAAGCTCACCTTCCCCTCTAGGCTTTGTAACTACATCTCAATTAACCAAGTGAATACGTCTCTGGCCAGAAGACTCTCTCCAAATAAAACCCCTACAAATCCAATCTAACTCATCACACAAGCTACAAGGGAGACATATTGATTGCATAGAATATGTTGGAATAGTATTAATAATTGTTTTAGCCAAAGCAATACAACATGGAAAAAGATAAACCTTTAGACTTTCAATTTGCACGTTTCAAGCGTACAAGATCTACAATATGGCCGAAAAAATACAAGAAACTCGACCATGGATAAAAGGCATCCCTAAGTAAATACCAAAATCAGTTGTGGTAGAAAACCAAGACATAACACTAATCTCCCTTGCCAACTTCCAATTCACATTCTTGGAGATTTTAGATTTCATTTTATTTATCCATTGTCCAAAATGAGCACAAAAATCAACCAACATTGATTAATGACCATAATTTGATCCATATTAGCCTTATTAAATAAAATCAAATCATCAGCAAAAAAAAAAAAAAAAAAAAAAGGGCAAAATCAGTCCATTCCAAGCAAGCTACACTGGCCGCCACACTCCTTCATGAACAACCATATCAATCCATTGTGCCAATCTCTCCATACACATTACAAAAAGATAAGGAGAAATTGAAATCTCCTTGTCGAATACCATAAGAAGGACTAAAAACCTTGAACATTTTCCCATTTCACAATAATCACATCGTACTTGTAGAGATACACTTCATGATTAATGAAACCCAATTATATGGGAATCCTACATCTCTTAAAGTATCCAAAATAAAATCCCATAATAGATGATCGTAGGCTTTTTCCAATCAACTTTCACCACCATCCACTCCATATGTCCAGTCTTATGCCTCATGGAATGAAGTGTTAATGCTGGGAAGTTCAATTCCTTGTGAGATATTCTTCGTGGGCTTAGTGAGAGAACACACTCATGGGTCTGACACCATATCCTAACCTAAAACCTTAAAGGCAATGGATTTATTAGTCATTTCCACTTATATATCCCCTACTAAACCCCTCTCTTTCCAATGTGGAATTTTCACTCACACTTGAAATTTCAACAATCTCCCCCTCAAGTGTGAACCTCCACATTGGGCTTGGGCTTCCCTTTGAATGAAAGCCTTTTCTTGACTTAAGTATATTTACAGCGTCACCCAAAGCCCTTCTACTCCACCTATTCCATCGGGAGTATCTTGACTCTTCCACGTGGAGGTTGTGACCATGAGACTTAACCACCAGCTCCATACTTGTCCTTGCTAAACAATTGACTTTGATACCAATTATTAGCGTCAAAAAGCCTAATTTCTTGTGAGATCCTTTTCGTGAGCCTAGTAAGGGAACACACATATGAGTCTGACACCACATCTTAATCCAAAACCTTAAGGCAATAGATTCATAGGTCATTTCCACTTATATATCCTCCATTTAACCTCTCTCTTTCCAATGTGGGATTTCCACTCACACTTGAAATCTCAACAATCTCCACCTCAAGTGTGAGCTTCCATATTGAGCTTGGGCTCTCCCTTGAGTGGAAGTCTTTTCTTAACTTGAGTATTTATGGCTTCACCTAGAGCCCTTATACTCCACTTGTTTGGACCCATCGGGAGTCTCCTTGGTCTTCCACGTGGAGGTTGGAACTACGAAATTTGACCACCGTCTCTATACTTATCCTTACCGAACCATCAGATCTTATACCATTTGTTAGTGCTGGGAAGCCCAATTCCTTAGGAGATCTTCTTCATGGACTGTAATACCCTAATTATCCATGTATAAGCTTTTAATTGATTACATATATATTATGTGTAGCATGATTGAGTATTAGTACATCAATTGATTCTTTATTGTTTAGAAATTGAGCTAGTGGAAAGTGGGTCACTTTCTACTAACCCAAGCTTAAA
>CATKHJ011156913.1:0-36995 GCA_949750685.1 Vernicia montana
TGATGACATGGTGTTGTTTGCAGAGGCTTCAGTTCAACAAGTTCAAATCATTATGCAATGCTTGGACATTTTTTGTGCAGCTTCTGGTCAAAGGGTCAATTTTGCAAAATCAAGTATTTGTGTTTCTAAGAATGTGGACGCTTCTTGTGCTGCAGCAATGTCGAACATGGCTGGTATTCCTTTAGTGGACACGTTTGGTAAATATTTGGGAGCCCCTTCAGTCCATAGTAGGGTTACAGTTAATACTTTTAAATTCCTTATTGATAAGATTGCTGCAAAGTTAGAGGGTTGGAAGGTTAAATTTTTGTCTCTAGCTGGTAGAGCTACTCTGGCTCAATCAGTTTTATCTTCTGTCCCTTATTATTCGATGCAATATGGTTGCCTTCCTACTGCTGTGTGTCTGGAGATGGAGAGATTAACGAGGCAATTTATTTAGGGCAGTAGGAATGGTGAGTGGGTTATTAGCAATATTCGTTGGGATGTGGTAATTTTGCCCAAGGTTAATGGCGGTCTGGGTATCAGAAGAATGCACCTCATGAACATTGCTTTTTTAGCCAAGCTAGGTTGGAGAATGGTGATGGATTCAGAGAGTTTGTGGTCTCGAGTTCTCTCTACTAAGTATTGCTCTTCTCAGGTTAGTCTAAGTTCTTTTGTTAAAAAAAATGGAGCTTCGTTTGTATGGAATAGTATTTCTAAGGCTGCTGAATTGCTGAATATGGGAGCTCGTAGTAAAGTGGTCAATGGAAAAATCACAGCCTTTTGGTTAGATGGGTAGCTTACGAAGGCCCCTTTGGTTTCAATCGCCCTGCAAAGCTTGAGTGATGAAGAGCAGTTAAAAGGGTGTGTGATTATTGGATTCCTAGTGAGGGTTGGAATTGGGAGTTATTGGTTGGGTTGCTCCCAAGGGAAATTGAAAATAAGTTAGCTGCCTTTGTTCTTAGGGAGGATACAGGGATGGAGGATGGCATCTATTGGGTTCCGTAAAAAAATGGTGAATTTTCTGTTAGCTCAGCTTATAATTTATATATTCAAGTTGACGATAATGATGACTCTCGGTTATGGAAGAAAATTTGGAAACTTGATGTTCCTCAACGTAATAAAGTTCTGTTATGGCAATTGGTTCATGGCAAGATTATGTGTAATTTTGAGAGGTGTAAAAGGGGTTTTACCTCTAATCCTTATTGCACTAGGTGTATTAACTCCATTGAAGACCCTGCTCATGTGTTTCGGGACTGTATAGAGGCCATGAGTATTTGGAAAAAGTTACTTGGGGTTAAGGAAGTAGATATCCATAAGTCTATAGATTTTAAAACTTGGATTTGGCATAACCTGAGTAAGTGTAATCAAGCAGCTCCAATTAGTTTTTGGGATGATTACTTTGCAAACTGTGTGTGGTGGATTTGGTGTTGGCGCAATGATTTTGTGTTCAATGGGAAAGAGAGGAGTTTAGAGTTTAAAATTCATTGGTTAAAATCTTTTATGAACCAGATTTGTAATGCTTACAAGACTCATAAACTTGTTCATGGGAGGGCAAGCCAGAGAATCAATCTTTGGGTCAGTTGGAGTCCGCCTCCTTTGGAGTGGGTTTGTGTTAACACAAATGGGAGTTGTAATCCTCACCTTGGCAGTGCAGGTGGGGGAGGTTTGCTGAGAGATAATAAGGGGAATTGGGTCTATGGATTCACTATGAACATCGACAATTGTAACGTTATTGAAACAGAGTTATGGGCAGCAGTTCAAGGCCTGAGTTTAGCTTGGCAAAGGGGTTTTCGAAAGGTAGTCTTACAGTTAGATTCTCTCACAGTGGTCAATTGGCTTCAAGATGATTACATGAGTGATAGTGCACATTCCAATTTGTTATTCTCTTGCTGGAAGCTCATAAAGCTTGAGTGGGAAGTGAAGGTAATTCACATTTACAGAGAAGGAAACAAAGTTGCTAACTTCCTTGCGTCAGAAGCTTTAGCGCATGATCGTGGACTATTTGTGTTGGATCATCCTCCTACTGGTGTGTTGAATCTGCTCGACGAGGACAAAGAGGGCAAGGTTGTGTTGCGTAGGGTTCCTCTGGCAATAGTTTGAGGAGTTTTTTTGGGGTGTCCCCCTTCTCTTGTATCCAAAAAAATAAATCTCATACCCCCTCTTTGTAAAAAAAAATTTACAGACCCATAAATATAAAAAGTCAAATTACTTAATACTTTTTTTTATACTTTTCCCTAAATTCTAATTAGTGAGGATAGTGAGCAATGTTTTATTCCAACGTTAATGTTTCAGGTGCTATTTTTTCTATAAAATATTTTTCAAACTATTATTATTAGTTAATTAAAAAATATTTACAAATTGAAAGAAAAAATAAAGTGAATAAGATAAAAAAAATGATTTTTTTAATTTTAAATTACGCCATAATTTCATTATTTAAAAGTTTCAATTAAATTTATTTTCACTTAAAATTATAAATTCAAATTTATATCAAAGAAAAATTATAAATCAAACTTTTTAAATTCAAATTTATATCAAAGACAACATATAAAAGTTGAGTGACTTTTTTTATGTAAAAAAATAAAAAAATTAAATATGAATTTATTAATCGATAAATATATTATTATTAAATCAATTAAGTGTGGTCTGATTGATCTTCTCATTCCCTTTAAAGGTGTGAGGAGTAAGAAATCTCAAATTCGAGTCTCTCAAACTAGGAGTAAGCAAAAACGAACCGAAATAAAAAATAAAAAAAAAACTAAAACAGAATTGACTAGTTTGGTTCAATTTGGTTTTTTACAATTTCAGTTTGAAAATTTAAAATTAAATTAAATTTCAATTTGGTTCTGTTTTTGTCAAAAAAACTTCAATTAAAATCGAATCGACCGGATTTTTTTATGTCATTTAAAATATATTTATATTATATATGCTTTTTTTATACCAAGGAGGGGAAAAAAAAGTTACAAAGGACTGGATACAAATACGCTTAGGCCATAAAATACCAATTTGATCAGCCCAAAATTTACCCATGCTCCACCTGAGGAGCTTGCAAGATGTTAGTTCCATGAGAATGAGTTAAAGACTCATTAGCAAGCTAATCAGCAGCCTAATTGCATTCCCTGTAGATAGGGCTGCACAGAAACCGAATCTATTTAATTTAATTCAAACAAAAAATAATGGTTTATATTGTTTTATGGTTAGTTACGATTTTAAAATTTTTATAAACTGATTTTTTTGTTTGGTTTTGGTTTAAGAAAATAAAAATTCAATTAAACTGAACTGATAATTCAATAAAACTACATCGTTTTTTGATATGTACTCAATATTGTACATTAATGGTTTCCTATTTTTTTTTTTTTTTTTGTAAACTATAGATTTTGCAACTACCCATGCACGGTTCTTCAAATTTTCTTTTTATTATATACAAGTTGCAATAAATATAATTCAACTTTTAACCCTATCTATCGATTAGACTCTCCAACTATCCAGGCACAACTCTTCAAATTCTCTTTTTATTATGTGCAAGTTACAACAAATAACTCAACTTTTTAACCCTAATGCTTTTCATTACTTCATCTTTATAGTAGCTGTCTAATGAAATTTGAACTTTTATTTTCTTAGGTTTGTCATATGTGATTCATGTATGTGTTAATTGATTTTTTGAATACTTTTTGTTGTGTATTTACTATTTACTAATATATATATATATATATTTGCTCTTGTTGTTTATACTCTGATTATAATTAAACAGAAAAAAAAAAAGAATCCCTTCTTATTTGGAAAACTGAATCTCCCTTGATATAGTCAGTTAAAATCTATTTGTTTTATTTATACATTTTTTATGAAATTATATTTATTATTTGATTAAATAAATTTTATTTGCTTAAATTTTAAATTTTATAACTTGAGATTAACGTGTTGTAAACTCCAGTATAGTCATGCACTTGTTCATATATACACCGTTATTGAGTAAGGATTTACTTTGTTAGCATGTAAATTATGCTTTAAATTTTCTTGAAGTTAAAAACATCTATTAAATTTCTATATTTTTGAGGATTTTTATGTTGTTATTTTGATTCCTACTAACTTTTTGAAGGATATTTCATTATTATCATTGTGCTATAAAATTTTAAGTACACAACCTAGAATTTACATTTTTTTTATATGATAATATGATTTTATTTTAATGTTTGTTAAATATCTATGATCTTTTTAAGTTTTTTATTTTATTTATTTATTACTTTTGTTAAACCGACCAAACCGAATCCAAATAATTTTGGTTTGGATATTTTTTAGTATTATTTGGTTTGGTTAAAAATTAAAATATTTAAAAATCAACTTTATCGGTTTAGCTTCTAAACCGATCAAACCGAACCATAAACACCCCTACCTATAGACATGATGGATATTAAATATATGTTTATATAAAATATATATATTTATTAAATATATATATAATACCTCATTTGTATTGATGAAATTATTTACGTATTAAGTATAGTATTGTATATATTTTTTAAATATATATAATAATATAATTTTTTAGGTATTACATATATATAATTAATGAAATTTTAATATAAATTTAGGAAATAAAATAGAATTTCAAAGCGACCAATCACTAAATTTTTTGGTTCGGTTCGAATTTTAAAAATATGTTTTTCGATTTTTTAGTTCAATTCGATTTTGAACCAAACCGATCATTTACTCATCCTTATTTCAAACCACAAATAGTTGTCATGAATTTGATGAGAATTGTTAAAAGGGAATGCTATTCCCCTATTATGTAACCTATAATATTAGTTATGTGTTCCTCTCCCTAATAATAATAATACTATATTATTATTATTATTATTATTATACCATATATACCAGTGAGTAAAATAACACCATTTTACTAACTAGTAACAATTAATATACAATATATTCAATGCAATAAATGACGGAGGGAAGGGACCAAAATGGACTATGGCCCCTTCTCTTCAAAATATAAAATTTTATAAATGTAAAATTATAAAAATTTGAGCATATATTATATTTAGCCTCATTTATATTAGGTGAAATTTTTTTTAAATATATAAAAATTGACTTAATTATATATACCACATTGATATAAATTATAATTTAAGAAATTTGAGATTTCATAATTTTTTTTTTTTTTTTTTTTTTTGGCTTCATCACTTAATCCAATGATTTTTTTTTTTTTTTTAAATATGCAATGATTCTTCATATTTACGTAATTATATATTTGTTTATATTTACAAATGAACTTTGAATTGTACATTCTACCAAATGAATTGAATATATTATCATATACATGCATTGCATTGGAAGCACAAAACATATGAAATTGATCTCAATAAACCTTTTTGTCAAACCAATCACATCCACGTATATTTTGACTTAATGCTCTACGTGACGGAACCATATATATTTTCATCAATTAGTATCATTTGTCCTTTTATTTTTTTTTCAAAAAAATTTTAATGCCCTTCAAAATAAAAAAATATAATTTCTTTAACAATCAATTAAAATTTTGATTAGGTCAATGATTTAGTTTATGAAATTTTCCATCAAAATCATTTTATTTATTATATTGATAATGTGATAACATCTAATGATCTAAAAAAAATTACATGTGCATAATCTATTGATATTCAACAATTGATTTTTTTCCCCGGAAAACATCTAATACTAATATGATAATCTTCTTAAGTTCTTAATATGAGACATGTTTTTATAATTTTATTTAAATAATAATTTTCATTTTAGCATATGATATTGGTACATTTTCTTAAAGTGTAATTTCAACAATTTAAGACTCCATTTATTTCACAAAAAATATATATTTTTTAAACATTTTTTATATTTTCTGATATTTGGAATGTTTTAAAAAAATTAGTAAAAAATTTATAAATAAAAATTTATTAATCCGTTAATTACTGATACTTACTATCGGTGACCATTAATGACTACCGCCAGACGTCGGGCGCCACTGACAACCACTATTGATCGTCGGCGACCACTAAATTTATCAAATTTATGTTTTTTCTCATATTTAATAATTAAATTTTAAAAGTATGAAATTCTTATAAGTTTAAATATATTTATAGTATTACAAATTGATTTTTTTATTATAATTTAACTAATTTTTAATATTATAACTAAATAACAAAAAATTAGTTATTTAAAAAATATTTTCTAAAGACAAATTACTTTTTGCGAAATAAATAGAGGCTAAAAGTTTTAACAAATTTTCTTTTAATTTTTTTAATGATAGTTTCTTAAAATTTTTCTAAAATTAACATAAAAAAATTTTATACATATAATTCACAAACTTAAAAGAAATGGTCATAGAATTATTATTATTTTTTTAAAGTTTGTATTTGTATTTTTTTTAAAAAAAAATTTATTACTGTTCTTAACGCCCAAAAAAAGAAAAAAAGCTGTGCAGGTGTTATGAAAGGAAGCGCGGGAAGAGAATAAAAAAAAAAAAAGGAAAAGACAAAAAAGGGAAAAATGCAAATCAGGACGTGGACCTATAAAAAAGAGCCACGTGCAACATATCAGTAGCCACACGAATAGAATTCTATTGCGTCACAACATACAATCCTAACCCCGCTTATAATAAAAAATCTCTCTCTACAACGAACCGTCCCCTCCTGCCTGCAAAAAACGCGAATCTCTCTCTGTTTCGAAAGCGAAATCAAACTTACAAAGAAAAAAAAAAAAACAAAACACGAAATTTAAAAAAAAAAAAAAAAAAAAGAAAGAAAGAAAGAAAGAACCAACACTCGTGA
The DNA here is from genome assembly GCA_949750685.1 of Vernicia montana. NCBI lineage: Eukaryota > Viridiplantae > Streptophyta > Magnoliopsida > Malpighiales > Euphorbiaceae > Vernicia > Vernicia montana. The sequence goes on from CATKHJ011156913.1 coordinate 6,777, forward strand.
AAACGGATCCCAACAACACGAGCCTGAGAAGAACTGAAACCCTAACCCTAGCCGCGACAACATTTTATTCTCTTTCGTTTCTTCTATCTGTTCGCACGTGAAGACTGTTAACGCCACTGGAGAGCTAGATTAGGGTTAGGGTTATAAGGTGTACGTTTAGAAAATTAGGGTTTTTGCTTTGCAGAGGTATTTTGAACCGGAGCTAGATTGGAATTGGAAATTAGGGTTAGGGCTTCGGTTATGGAATGTGTAGAAGGTGGTGGTGGTGGTTTTAGAGGTGTTCGTGGTTGGTGTCTGAGATGACCGGAGGCCGATGCCCCCGGCGGAAGAAGATGATGGGTAGGGGTCCTGACGGAGGTTGCGGCACTCACGAAAGCCCTTGCCGCCCAATTTCTAGGATTCTGGCATCTAAAGTTCCGGCTATCCAACCTGAAATATCACCAACTATAAAAAATAAGCCTTCGTTTGACGTTGATTTCTTTTCTCAGGCGCGTAAAGCTCTTAGCGAGCGCTCGCCATTTGATGCCCCTGAGGATGGGTCTGGGTCTGCCAGTTCAGGTGCTGGGTCGAGTGTGTCTACTTTGCCTTGCGGATTGGCTAGTTTGCTCAAGCAATCGGATAGTAGAAAAAGGCATAAAAAGTCACATTCTAGTGCAGATAAAAAGTCTTCGCGGGCAACTGAGCGGCCCAAGGGAGGGAATATTTGGGTTGAGACTGAGGAGTACTTTAGAGATTTGGCACTGCCGGATATTGATGCTTTGTTTGAAATATCTTCTTCACTTAGGTCCTTAGCTACTAGTAAGTGTTTTTTGATTCCGTACATTGGAAATGAGGAAAAAGTGTCAGGGGTCGACTCAGAGAGTTTGGATAACAGTGTGGCTGGGAATTGTGAGAACGGAAATGCACATGCAAAGCGGGTCATGGATAACAATGTGAATTGTGGGAACGGAAATGCAGATGGAAATGAAGACGTGGTAAAAGACGAGGTGAAGCAAGAGGACGGGCAGTTAATGGAAATTGACAGTGTGGGAGCTCAAAGCGACAGGGACGAGTGTTTACCTCAGGAGGAAGTGAAGGTTTGCTCCAATTCAGATTTTTCTAGCGGTTTAGAATGGCTTTTAGGTTGTAGGAGTAGGATTTTATTAACCTCGGAGCGGCCTTCCAAGAAGCGGAAGCTTTTAGGTATGGATGCAGGGTTGGAAAAGGTTTTGATAGGTTCTCCTTGTGAAGGAAACTCATCATCGTGTGATTATTGCTGCAAGGGTGAGATGGGTAGTGAATCAAGCCGATTGATTGTTTGCTCTTCTTGTAAGGTTGCTGTGCATCTCAACTGTTACGGCGTGCAAGGGAATGTAGATGAGTCTTGGCTATGTACTTGGTGTAATCATAGGACTGATGGTAATGATTCAGTTAAGCAGCCTTGTGTGCTTTGCCCAAAGCAGGGTGGTGCTTTGAAACCTGTCTGTGTTGAAAGTAATGAGTCTATCGTTGAGTTTGGACACTTATTTTGTTCTCTATGGATGCCTGAGGTCATTGTGGAGGACCTAAGGAAGATGGAACCGATAATGAATGTGCGAGAAATAAAGGAAACCCGGAGGAAATTAGTTTGCAACGTATGCAAGGTGAAGTGTGGTGCTTGTGTTCGATGTAGTCACGGTATGTTTTGTTGCTGGCTTATTTTGACCTATTTCACATTTCGATTCTTTTCTTTTTCCAAGTGGTACACTGGGTTGGGATTTGCTGCTTGTTGGACATCTGTTACTGCCAAATGATTTCAGCTAACAAGTTAAATGGTGCAATTGTTGTTATTTCCACAAATTTCACTTCATATTTATCTAGTATGAGCAGGAAGACAATTGCTATGTTCTCTTTGGCACCAGAATATAAATGAAATGATGGAATTGGTTTGATCTGCTTTGTAGACCTTAAAACATTGATCATCTTTTGGAATTTTGTGTATTCAACTCTTAGCTGTTGAATATGAACAATCTTCTTTTCTTAAGGGGGTTGAATAGAGTTTATTATAGTCATTCATCAGGGATAATCCCAGGTGATATATGCAACAAATCCTCTGGAACATAATTCCTGAAGTTTATTGCAGTATGAACTCTTAATGCAATCAGCTGGATAGTCAATTGTTCATTACTTTGAAGGCATGTAAAGATCAACATGCTTCACTTTTACTCTGTAACACCTCTTGTTATGTGATTAAATACCTATCTCTTGTGCTAGTGCCGAGTGAGACATGAAATCTTGTTCTTTGTTTTTAGTCTGAGTTAATGCTTTCCTAACTCAGGTAGGACTGAATGGATGTGTGATCAGATTCTGTTACTATGCCACCATTTTTCTATCCTAGCGAATTGTCTGTAATTATTGTCACAGGCCATTTTAAAGTTGTCATCGGCTGTGTTAAAGATGTGAGATCCGCTCTTAATTTTGTGTGGCCACTTGTGATTGATAACTTGATTGTGTTTTGTGCAATATTTGTTATGTGTTTTTGGTATTTGGTGTAGTTGGTGTACAATTCTCTAATTTCTATGAGGATTTGAAAACTTTGTTAAGATTTGAAGAACAAAATGGAGGGAAATAAATGCACTGAGGACATGCTACTGTTGAGACTTCTAGTGAGTATATTTGATGATGCAGGACAACCATTTAATTCACTATGCATTGCGAGCCACACTGTATAATGGAGCAATGTTAACAATTTTATGTCATTCTACTTCTTCAATTTATTGCTTATTCCTTTGATACCTGCTGCTTGCATTTAATAACTTGTGCTGCTTAACTTGGCTGGCTGTTACATTCAGTAATATGTTCATGGTTTGCTGGAGGATTAGTTATGTTGGGTGGCTGGTCCTTTTCAGTACTGTTACGTATTGGCATTTTGGTTTATGCATGTCAATGATGCTTCGGTTGGTAATGGCTTTCTGTTGGGTTTGTTTATTCAGGAACTTGTAGAACTGCGTTTCATCCTATATGTGCAAGGGAGGCGAGACACAGAATGGAGGTCTGGGGGAAATATGGATCTGAGAATGTAAGTTTTATTTCCCTTGTTTTTACAGTCTAACTTTCTCTATTTCACTTGCACTAATGCTGTTGATAACTTCATGCTGTGACGTTGCTGACATTCTGATTAAAATTGCTTCTACAGGTTGAGTTACGGGCCTTTTGCTCAAAGCACTCAGAGTCCCTTGATGGTAGAAGTAACTCTCAATCAGGCAATCCCTTTATCGCTGTTAGCAGTGACTCATCCAATGCCAACTGTATGCCATCAAAGCTGTTGACTGACAAACAACACAGTTTAAAGATTGGTCGAAATGGGGATAAAATTGCAGTCCGTGTAGAAACTCCTGATAATGTTTCTGATAAATCTGGTGATAGTGAGTCACAAGAAATTGGATTGTCTGATTCCAGATTAAATAATTTGCTTTTATCGGACTGGGCTGATGGGGATCAGGTCAGTAACATAGGGATGTCTGAGAGAAGTGACAATGAAGATGCTAACCTTTCTGATTCACTAAATCTTTCTCTGATCTTGAAAAAGGTACTAATAAAATGTTTGTATGCAGAAGACTTATGATACTTAAATGTATTCAGGTTGTGTAGAGATAAATTAATTGGTTTTCTCTTTATTCTACTTACTATTTTATATTATTTCCAAATTTTGAGTCATACGTCTGTAATGATGCAGTTAATTGATCGAGGGAAAGTCAACTTGAAAGATGTAGCATCAGATATTGGCATCTCACCTGATTTATTACTTGCAACACTTGCTGTAATATTAAAATGATGACCTTTTACTTTGTAATCATTTTCAACAAAAAAAAAAAAAAGAGAAACTAGTCAGATGTTCAATGGGCTTTTCTGACTTATTAATGCTTTATCTGCAGGAAGATAGTTTGGTGCCTGACTTGCAATGCAAAATAGTCAAATGGCTTAGAAATAATGCTTATATGGGCGCCCTACATAAAAATTTGAAAGTTAAACTTAAACCCACAATTTTGTCAAAGGCTGAGATGGCAGAAGCTGATCATTCTGATGGTGTAACAGTATCAGAGTCTGATATCACAAATCCTGTCGCTGTTAAGTCAGTTCCTCCTCGGAGAAGAACGAAAAGCAACATTAGAATTTTGACAGATAATAAAGTAATTTGCTCATCAAAGGAATTTTTAAGTGACAGTGGGATGTTGATGGGCGAGGTTAAAGTAGATAAACTTGCCAGTGAACAACCAAAAAATTCAAGTGAAGTGTCTATCCCTGTTGAAAAGGTAATCTTATCACATTGATAATTTTTTTTTGCCACTGAAAGGTTTACATTGCAAATGTATTATTGATTTTATCTTTATGTTTTCATATCATCAGAAGTTATATTTGCAGTTTGTGATCTTTACTGGATGGGATAGGAACTGAATTTGTGTTTGACTCTTTTTTTTTTTCCCCTTCTGGTTCATGTTTTGTTTCCCATTATAATGTGGATGTGATCTTGCTGAATATTTCTAGCAGTTGCACTTGGTAATCTGATTTCTGGTTTTTGCTTGGTGTCCTAATAGAACATGGAGGTGTTATCTTGTTCAGCATCAATACACCTCTTCCTTTTCTTTAAACATATACTCTAATTCAGTATTCTTGAATCTTTTTCCCTCTTTTGTTCTTATGTTTGTCTGAAACAGTCACATTTTTTAAATTTGTTTTAGACTCCTGTTTTTAGCAGTGTAGTATATCATTTGGTGGTTGGGGGAGGCAATGTTGAGGGTGTTATAAAGAATTGTTGTGTACCTGGTGTATTATATGATAGTACAACCTCCTCTAATGACCATTTTTGGATGCACAAGCTATTTTCATGGATGGATCCCAGATACATGTGTAAAGGAGGGTATCAATCATGGCTTATGATCATATTATAGGCCACATTGATTAATTTTGAAAAGTGGTCATTAGTGAAAAAGTGGATAGTTTCTTTCTTATCTGGTCATTAACCTTTTCTTTGATTATCTCAAGTATGAAACTAAATTCTACACCAGTGGTTTTGGTACAAGATCTATAGTGTATAACATGGAAGGAGAGGAGGAGATCTATTGGATTTTTTTTTTTTTCAAAAAACAACTTGAACCAAAAATTGTTTTTGTTTACACATTTTTCCGGTTAGCAAATTTTTTAATCAAGAGAAGAAAACCTTATTTTTGATATTATATGTCCTGAACATTGTAGGTATATATTTTATTATGCCTCTGGAAAGTTGGTTTCTTCAAGCACCTTTAGCCAGGTACCTTTCTTCCTAGGAAACATGTCCTCCCGTGTCACCCTCCAAAAGTCATCTTGCCCACCTTTGCTAATCTGAACTCTGAACAGAGTCTTGCAAGCATTGATCCGCCATGTCTTGCATTTTATGTTCTGAAACTGCCTTTTGGGTGATGCTGTTGTTTTGTTACATATAAAGTGAAGCTAATCCAGGATATTGAATTTTCAAATGGTCATTCTGACTGACTAGCCTTTAGAGTGCTTAACTTATTCCTCTGGTTTTTGGATCCAATGAACTTGATTTATTCTTTAGGTGGAGCACAAAAATTATGATGCCTATAATCACCTCTCATCTACTGTTTGTTTAGTTGCATGATTTACTGATGTAAACCTGCGAGAGTAATACCTAAGAAAATGAACCTGTATAATCGAGTCCTGATAATTTGCAAGCTTCTTTCTAGTATAGGTGGAAAAAAGCATGGCCAAGTCAAGTGTAGAAAAAGCTTTCTAGGAGAAACTAAGTGTTTTTAAATATATATTCATGCAATTAGAGTCAACAATGTACAACACTACAACCTCTAGAAAACTTTGTGTTGAAGAACTCTTAAAAATGAAACATGCTTTGACATTTGGGGTAGTCCTGATTACGGTTTCTTGGGTTCTTGTTAGGGGGTTGTATGGCATTGAAACGGAGACTGCTTGATTTACTGTCATGTTACATGTCTGTGTTAGCATGTTGGTTTGACAAAGTCCAATTTGCATTCAAAATAATTTTTCCTAATTAAATAAGCTGCTAGCTTACTGTTAACTTGTGCAATTTAGTTTCTTATTTCAGTTGGTTGTCTTGAGGCTCTATTTTCCTCCCTCTTGTTTTAATTTTTTATTATCTTCTGCTATTTGTTTAGACATCAACTAACCCAGATGGGTTTGAAGACTCTTTGGCAGCAGATTTGTCTAAATCTGAAGGTATGCTTTTCTAAATCATCTTTTTGATCTAATATCATTATTTTGGATTAATGTTGTCATCTGTTGTTTTATTCTTTATAGTTGTTCCTTGTGAATTTGGAGAATTGAAAGCAATTTCACATTTTTGAAAATTTGCCCCCCAGCTCATCAGACGGGTATATAGCTGAAAGTAAAGACAAAATGAAATGTGATAGTAATTGTTATGAATGGGAGTTAAGATATACTTTCAGGGAATCCTGACCACACTCAGCTTCCATTGTTGCAATCTCAGAAAAATGGATGTTTAACACGGGTGACAGCAGTTCACTCTGCATGGCTCATATTTTCTATGCAATTTATGAACTTGAAACATCAAAATTCTAACTTATCATGAGTTTTATCGATGTGTATTGCCTTCTGCTCAAAACATTTGTCATGTCTAAATTGTTTTTAAAGTTGGTATTGGCAATGTTGGTTTTATTTACTCGATGTTGCATTTTCAGTTATTCCGGAATTGGTAATTGTTTGAATTTCTTAGTGTCATGATTCTCCTTTTTCCTGTGTCCTTGGGATCTTTCAGCATTTAGTGGAATTTACATATCTGTGGTATTATCCAGAGTTTTTGTCTCTGATCTGTAGTCAGTGGTTGGCATTTTGACTTGTGAGAGTGCAAGTCAAGATGAGGGAAAAGTTTGCTATCTGATGGCGTTCATTCAAAAAGGTTAGAGAGTTTTTTGGTTGTTTGAGAATTGGAGCATGTTCCCTCTGTTTGATATTTGTCAGCTTCTGCCTTGGTTAGTGCTAGATGTTGATGTGTTGGAGAGGAGTGATGGATAGGTGTATAAATATTATTGCCAAGGGGCTGTAACACCTCACTGTTATGTAGTCTGTTGGGAGAGGAGTTCTAAAGCTTTTGACATTATTAGAGTGTCTTGGCTCAGTGGTTTATCTTCCATAAATTCACCTTCTATAAAGCCTTTCGTACAGCTGTCATGGAAAATAGATGGGTATCGTGTATAAATATTATTGCCAAGGGGCTGTAACACCTCACTGTTATGTAATCTGTTGGGAGAGGAGTTCTAAAGCTTTTGACATTATTAGAGTGACTTGGCTCAGTGGTTTATCTTCCATAAATTTACCTTCTATAAAGCCTTTCGTACAGCTGTCATGGAAAATAGATGGGTATCGTCTTTCCAGAGCTTATATTTGTACTCCATTGCGTGATTACACAGATGATTTAATCAATTCTCTTGCCACTCTTCTTTTTCTTCTCCTTTTTTGTTGCTCAGCTATCTGTTCAAAAGGCAATGGGTTCCATTTGTTTTCGCAACTATCCATCTGTATTCATAACAGTTCCTTTTATGTGGCCTATGAGCTCTATGCATTGCATTTTGCAGTATCTATGATTTAGCAACTTTTGGTTTCTTTTGATACAAGTTGCATGTATGTTGCACAGGAAGTTTAGGAAATCCCTCAGGTTGCATCTCTTCTGAAAAGGTTGAATTAGAGCTAACTGCTGTTTCCCAGCAGGATGATTCAATTAATTCAGACCATCCAAATTCCACTTATTCAGATACAAATCTAGTGCTTCCTGATCTCATGTAAGTTCTTCACTATGATATATTTTAGAAGCTGCTTCTCTCTCCTCTTCCCCCCTCTTTTTTATACATTAATAAATATTGTGATTTTATGATAACTTTTCTGAAATTGTTACATTTATGTGCTGCAGAAAAATGGAGGAGTTTTCTCAATCATATGTGCACCCATATATCCATAAGAAACTATTGCATATTCAGAGTGGGCTGCTCTTAAAAGATGATGTTTGTGGGTTGGAAGGTAGAAATAGCACAGCTATTAAGTTTAATGGTAAAATTTTCCTTTTAACCGCATCACATGATTTATAGATTTACATACATGTTCACTTGAGCAGGTTTAAGGGTGGGAGAAACCTCTCATCTGGAGGCTTCTTCCAATGGTAGTGTCTGCTGTGATCACCAGAATAGACATTCAAAATGTAATGACGTTTACAAATCTGATGAAGTAGATCCAGAGCAGCTGGTTAAGGCTAAGAAAATGGGAATTTATGAACTGTCTCCAGCAGATGAAGTGGAAGGAGAAATTATTTATTTTCAGCGAAGGCTACTTGGCAATGCTGTTGCAAGAAAGCGATTTACTGGTCTCTTCTTGTTCTTGCATTCTTTTCACTTTCCTGGGAAATGTTCTTTGTGTTATAAATGCAAATGTAGCTCAAATGCTTGTTTTAATGGTGATTATCCTTGCAGATAATTTAATTTGTAAGGTTGCTAAGAGTCTTCCAATAGAGATCGACACATCCAGGTCCCAAAGATGGGATGCAGTGCTTGTTAACCAGTATCTTAATGAACTTAGAGAAGCAAAAAAACAGGGAAGGAAAGAAAGAAAGCATAAAGAAGCCCAGGCTGTGTTAGCTGCTGCAACTGCAGCTGCTGCAGCTTCTTCTAGGATTTCATCATTTAGGAAAGACACATATGAAGAAGCCACTCATCAGGAGGTTCTAACTGCTGCTTGTTTATCTAAATTGTTTTTTGAGCTTTTGCAGGGAACACTGCAACTTTTGCTGCAGAAGTCCTTATTCCATTATGCTTTTTCTCTTTGCAGAAACTGAATGTTTCTAATGGGAGGGCTGGCATTTCTTCTCAGCTGATGCCACGCCCAAAAGAGACACTTTCAAGGGTGGCAGTTTCAAGGAATTCATCAGAAAAATACTCTGATTTTGGTCAATCTGTTTCAGATTTTTCTAAAGAGCATCCTAGATCATGCGATATCTGCAGACGATCTGAGACAATACTGAATCCTATCTTAGTCTGTTCCAGTTGCAAGGTTTTCTAGAATGAGCCATGAGTTTATTTTTCGACTTTTCCCTGTTCTTTCTAACACTAATCTATGTGCTTGAACCTAACAAAATCTTTTGTCACCAGGTTGCAGTTCACTTGGATTGCTATCGCAGTGTCAAAGAATCTACAGGTCCATGGTGCTGCGAATTATGTGAGGAATTATTGTCATCTAAATGCTCTGCAGCTGCTTCCCTCAATTTTTGGGAGAAGCCCTATTTTGTTGCTGAATGTGGTTTATGCGCTGGCACTACTGGTGCTTTTAGGAAATCTACTGATGGTCAATGGGTCCATGCCTTCTGTGCGGAGGTGGAAATTTTAATGTTGATTACCTGATTGATAGTTATTTCTCTTTTTCTCGCTTGATGTTCAATGACGTTCAACTCTGTTAATTATTAATTTTTTCTTTTAGTGGGTATTTGAACCAACATTCAGAAGGGGACAAGTGAATCCTGTCGAAGGAATGGTATGTGCACATGTTAGGTGTTGATATTTTCGAGTTGCATTCATGAAATATTTTTAGAATACGATTAAACATGGGGAGCACAACCTGTTATTTCCTATCAATGTTGTTTATGATTATTCTTGCAATAAGCTGATTTAACATTCACTTTTGTATGTAATGGGGTTCCAGGAGACTGTTGCTAAGGGAATTGATATTTGCTGTATTTGCCGACGAAAACAAGGTGTCTGCATAAAGGTGAGTTTAGCCTGATTGATTCATAGAGTAATGTTTGTGACAGTCCTGAAATCCTTCATAATAATGAACTTTGATAATATTAACCAATTGCAATTTTACTCTGCAGTGTGGCTATGGTCACTGTCAGACCACATTTCATCCTTCCTGTGCTAGAAGTACAGGTTTTTATATGAACGTTAAGGCTCTGAATGGCAAGTTGCAGCATAAGGCTTACTGTGAAAGGCATGGCTTGGAACAGAGGGCAAAGGTCTGAGCTTCTTGTTTGTGCATAAATATTTTATTCTTTTATAACTAACTTCTTGCATGTGATAACTTTGCTTTGCTTGATTACAACAGGCTGAAACTCAAAAGCATGGAGTTGAGGAGTTAAAGAGCATGAAGCAGATCAGGGTATGGGTGTGCTCTAATTAACTATTTTTCTTCATTCAGATGTCTGTGGTAATCCTTACTGCAGTCCATGTCTACCATATTCTGTCCCAAGTTTTATTTCATGTAGAAGTCATTGAAGTTCAGAGAATTTTTTTTAGGTCAAATTGATATGAAATTTAAGGTTCTCACATCATAATATCAAATATTATCTTCTCTGAATTTTAAATAGAAAAATTGGATGAAAAAAATTGTTTGCATGAGGATGTTCTGTGATTACTTTTAGTACATGTCTATGCTTCAAGCTTATACTGCTTTATGAATGGTTTCAGTAAGTTCAAACTTATATTTTATCCATCCTAAAATGATTTTAACTCTTATGACAAATAACTTATTTCATGTTTATGTGAGTTCATTCCAACCAGATCATGCAGCTCTTTATTTCTACGGTGCAACAGAATTACTTTCAATGTTCAGCATTAGATTACTTTGCAATTTCTGGAAAAGCATCTTGCACCTATCTATTTATCCAATTTCTCCAATGGTGCTGTGCATCATATCATAGTCATAATTTTATTTAATGTCTTTTGGGTAGAGTCAGCTAATTGAGTTATTTATAAATGCTTCATTACAGGTTGAACTGGAGAGGTTACGCCTTCTTTGTGAGAGAATCATTAAACGTGAAAAGATAAAGGTACCTCTTTCAAGAATTGGCATGGCAGTTTTGATTTATTTGGATCCCCTTGCCTTTTGCCAAAGTTGTAATATTGCACAAGCTATTTGCTATTAGTATTGGGTGCTTTCATCTGCTTAGAACTTTACCTACTACCAAGATGCTATATACGTGGGATTTTTTCTGCTACTTTGAATCATCCTTTGTTTTCTATTACTCTGCTAAATTGGTTATTGTACTTTGTATTCTTCTCTTTTTTCTTCTGGATTTTTCATTGTATCTTTTGGATTTGAACCAGGTAGCAACATTGATGCTCCTTTAAGTTGGATATTTCTTTTCCTTTTCTCCCTCAATATCTCAAACTAGCCAATTAATTTATGCTTATTATTTTGTTTTTACTGTTTGGACCAATAATTTGCCTGAATAGAATTTCTTATATAAGGGTGTTGATCAATTCCCATATTTTCTTCTAGTGTGCAAGTTACTTTAGTTGACGGCATCTTTGCTAATTTCTTAGCTGGATAGCATTTTCTTCCAGTGAACATTATTCTTTCATGATGAACGGGTGTATCATATGGTATTTGTTTTCGTATGGATTCTTGCAGCGGGATTTGGTTCTTTGCTCGCATGGCATACTCGCTTACAAAAGAGACCATGTTGCTCGTTCTGTGCTTGTTCATAGTCCTTTTTTCCCACCAGATGGTAGTTCAGAATCAGCTACAACATCCCTTAAAGGCAATACAGATGGGTATAAATCATGCAGTGATGCAATCCAAAAATCAGATGATGTAACAGTGGACAGCACCATTTCTGTTAAGCACCGAATTAAAGTCACCATGGACACAGACCAAAAGACTGACGACAGCTCCACATCCCAAAATCTTTTTACGCGGAAACCTTTGGAGAGGGTTTCATTTGCTGGGAAGCAAATCCCTCAAAGAGCTTCCCTTGCATCTCATAATCCCTCGAATGATGGAGAATGGAGTTCAAAATCAAGAAAGGTATGAAATTATTTTTGCATCACAATTACTCTTTTTCACTAGGGTTTTTGTGTAAACTCAGGCTCATTCTTAAGTGGTATATGTAAAGTCGCAGCGTTTTGAAACCTTTGAGAAAGAGCTGGTGATGACGTCAGACCAAGCATCTATGAAGAATCAGCAGTTACCTAAAGGATATTTTTATATTCCTGTTGATTGCCTTCCAAAGGAGAAGCAGATCAACCAGGATACATGTTCTGGTGAAGCATTGGAACATCACAGGTAGATGGAGGCAAATCATGGGTTTCAAATTTGCGTGATTGATATCGACAGCCATCTGTCGAGGACAACTGCCTTCTGTCTAAGAGCTGTGCTATATATTGATTAATGGAGGGAGAATGGCAGAATGAGGCTGAGATATGTTCTGGATGGTTTATCCTCTCAAATAGGATTAACTTTCTGGACAGGGCATGGAGTTTTTGCATCATTGTTGTATATTCATTGTGAGAGTAATTGTACAGTGGGTGAGGGTTTATTCCGTTACATGTATTGCAAGCGGCTCAAATTCCATATCTTGATGCGTGTCTCGTGGTTGGGAAGCTCAGCTTCATGTATGTTAACGCAAGAAATTTAAAAAGGTATCGCCTACTGTGCTTGCGCTGTAAAGTTAATGTAAATATTTTTGCAGTATCAATCTCAAAGAAGTTGCGTTCATCCCCAGATTGGATTGTCTAACATTATCTCCACATATCATCTTGTTAACTTTTTTCGGTTCTCACATATGCTACAGTTAGGCTTACGGATCTCTGTTACAGGAGGTTACAGTCTTGTGTTGGTTTTCCATGAGATTCGTCCATTATAGGATGTGATGGTGCTAAGTCTCTGTTAATGCAACAATGTATTTAGTGGCAAAGGAAAATCTTAATCTGATTCTTTTGTTTCAAAATTTCGTACTTTCTATTTTTTTTTTCCTTTTGGGTTTGGATGTTCAATGAACTGGAAAGAGAAAGTAGAAAAGGAGAAGGAAAAAAGAAAAGAAAAGAAAGCAAAACGGGAAAAAAAAAAAAAGAAAAAAAACAAGGGAATGGAGGAAAGATGTGTTTCTCATACTGTATGAGGATGATTGATAGGCTGTAATCAATGATGTAATTATATTACGTGTTGAATTATTTATTTGGTGGTATAAAAAATGTTAAATGTAATGTAATTAGTATCATATTATTAATTTTTTATATTTTAAAAAATGTAATGATCATTACATTCAAAAAATTAGATAAATTAGATATTACTCGTTACATTTCTCATTTGTTATTTCCTGTTTTTTTTTTTTTATAATTTTTTTTCTTTCTTCTTGTTGCAATAATTTTTTTAATCATATTTTTCTTTTTCTTTTTTTTTTATAATAAATGTTTTTTACATGGTCTATTTTCTTTTTTTTATTATTATTTTAAAAAAAATAATGATATGTTTTTTTTTTACAAAAAATTTTTAATGGCCTAATTTTTTTACTAACAAAAAGTTTTTAGTAATTAGTTTTTTTTTTACATCACAATTAATACTTTTCTTTTATACTATAATTAATAATTATTTTTTCTTTTACCATATAAATTTTAATATAAATAATTATAATTTAAAATTTAATATCTTATTTTGATAATTATAAAATAATTAATTATTTCAATTATAAAATTATATGATTATTTCATTTACACTTTCAAATAAAGTAATGTAATACTCATTACATTACATTTTCGTTACATTACATTTTTTATTTCATTACGTCATATTAAATATAGTTTATGTTTATACGAATAAGGATCCATATATAGTTTGGTTAATATTATTGGCTTGGATTGTGAAATAGATTTTTTCTTTTTCAGGTATTTGGGAAATTATATTTTAATATTGGTGAGTTTGAATTTTACCTTAGCATTAGATTTTAGTTTTTAAAATAGCTGAAATATGTAAAATAAGAATAGAATAAGTAATTCTATGGTCAATAGCTATTTTTAACTTTAGTATAAATTTTAAATGTATAATAATATAATATTTTTCGAATTAATAGTAATTTCATATATTATTAAAAAAAATACTTTCTTGTCGTTGAATAACTATTTCATTTATGTTTTATTTTATTTTATGAATCAAAATGTATTTTCAATGTGAGATTTTGATTTTAATTTAATTCAGAAATGCGATAAAAAATTGTGTATATTTGACCTAAAAAAAAATTTACCTACCTACTAAAATAATGCATACAAAGTGTTTGTTTATATATAATATTGAGCATTTGGAGAGGAATATTCGAATATGGATATATTAAATAAATGGTATATTATCAAGTTATATGTATGCGTGCTACAAATATATGATAAACATTTATGAGAATGTTTATAATTTGTGATGACTGAATTTGATTAAAAGAAATAGATCTATTAATGTTAGAGTAAACACAACTTTTCTTTGGGTGCCATTTAAAAAAAAAAAAGATATTGACTCCATTTGAAAAAATTTATTTAAAAAAATTCAGTTTAATTTATTGAATTCTCATACAATAATTATACCAAACACTATATATATATATACATAATAAATTCAATTTGTATTATTTTCTTAATTACTTATATTATTTAATAATAATTAATAATATTGAAATTTTAAGAGTTTATGATATATATTTTTACAATTTAACGATAAATTAAATTTTTCTTAAATGACATAATTTCTATATTAAAATAATTGAATTTTAAAATATATTTTTTTTTCAAACATAAAAATTAATAAATAAAAATAATAATTTCAATTAAATTCTTGCAAAATATGAGTTTATAAATATGAGATTCACTTTATTTTTAGGATTTTTACAGAAATACCTAAAAAATATCTTAATATTACATTTTTATACTTTGATCAATTTTCTTATAAAAATATTATGTTTGACTATTTTTTTACAAAAATATGTTTTTCAGCAACCTTTTTTTACATTTTTATGATTTTCAGTGAAATGGTATATGTTGGGTTTATTTTGAATATACTCATAGTATATTTTGAGTTTATGTTGGGTATATGTTTAGTATATACCTACTAAATTTTTAGTATTCGTTTTTAAAATTGATATTCTAATTCAAAATGATATTCATTCAATATACTTGGTATACATTTAATATATTTTAGTAAAATTTGAAAAACTAAGTTGTTGGTTGATTAATTATTTTAAAATTTGTAAAAAAATATTGAATTAAAAATGATTATAATAATAATAAATGATATACCATTGATATATTCTGAGTACACAAAATCAACTAAACATATACATCAAATCAACCAAATATATAAACAAAATAAACAAAACCTATACTCAAAATAAAATAAAAAAATAAAAATAAAAATTTCAATTATTATTAATAAAGTATTAATGCCACGTTTTGAGTAAAAAAAAAAAATACTAATACCATGTGGCATCATGAAAGCTTATAAAATCTTATCCCACATCTAAAAATCTAATCCATCTCATGATCCAATATCCAAAATCAATTATTTCCTTTTACATATCATAAAAATAAACTCGAAAGCAAAAATTATTCTTCATATTCCAATTTTTTTTTGTTGATTTTGATCTGAAATTAGGAGTTGAAGGTTTTTGAGTTCTTTGTGACCAATATTGTTCATATTGCAATTGCATACCATAAATCCTAACAAAACAAAACAAAAGCCAAACTCTGCTAAGTGAAGGGAAAAAGAAAATTGAAAATGGCCTCTACTTCATGTTTCTTACACCACCATGCATTTATCAATTCTCCTAATAGGTTATCTTATTCATAATCTCAACGCCAAGTGTTTAAGCCCATTCAATTGATTTGTCGGGCAACCCAGAAGCAAACACCTCAAGAATAGGACATTAGCTCTATTTCTGGAATATTGGCTCTCACTATGAGAAGCAGCACTACTTTCTTCAATGGCTATGTAATTGCTAAAGGGAAAATGGTTTCTGGGTTTAGTTGGTTGGTCAAAAATTTATGAGTATTTACCTTTTCCTCTGAAATATAATTTATAAGCTCAAAGGAAAAAAAAAAACCTCTTGCATGTACATAACATCAGAATTTGAAGTAAAAGTGGGAAACAATTAAAAATTTCAAGAATAATGTATGAGAAAATGAAATAAAAATCGAAAAAAAAAAAAAGAAACAAAGAGACAATGGAGAGGCGTAGAAACAGGAGAAAACTAAATAAAACAAAAAAAAACAGTATAAAAAATTTAGTAAAAAAAAGTAAGAAATCAAAACTCGGCGTATAAAACTAAATAAAATAAAAAATTTGGTATAACAATTAATTTCCTCTAATTTTTACTTAATTTATTAGTGGACTTATCGGATGGCTTTTTGCACTGGCTCCACGGTCGGGTCCAAGTAATATTAGAAAGTTTGGGCCCAAAAGGCCCAAAAATAAGTCTTCCAAAAGATAATTTTTAAATTTTGAGGAAATAACATCCACCATAATTTTTTTTTTAATAAAAATATCAATTGTATGTTCTATTTTTCTTTCTAACTTTTATATGTTCTACACTTTTCTTTTTAATGATATCTCTTTCTATTTCTTTAATTTTATAGTTCACCGTGCTTTTTTAGAGTACAATTCAAGTTTTGATTTTTTGTGCTCATTGAAAGCAAGTGATCTTATAAATCTTTTCAAAAATTATACCTTTACTTTCCTCTTTTTATGTATATTTTTATTATATTAGTCAAAGAAGATTTTTTGTCGAAGCATATTTTTACAGCTAACATTAATTGAAGGTTATAAATTTATCAGTTCTAACATGTAGAGTTACTAATTTATCAGTTCTAATAAACATTTAACTATTACTATTTTACATTATTAGAAACATTTGGTATATGAAATATATACTCGTTATATGCCAATTATATATAAATTTATAAAAAACATATATGACAATTATATATAAATTTATAAAAAACATATACGAAAAATTACATGAAATAATATATGTTTAATATTTGGTATTTTCCATGAAATATATAATACCAAATATTTTCGAAATATATATTATTTATATACCAAATATTAAACCTATACGATACACATACTAAATATATACGTAATGTATATTATATATATACAAAATAGTTTATTTTTTTTATTTTTTTTTTCAAATTTACAATATGTATATATATATAAAGTAATTGTAAATACTAAACATATACTTAATGTATACCAAAATTTGGTATATGTATACAATTTACTGTTAGTTTATATATCTTTTTAATTTTTTCAAATTTGCAATCTTTATATATTAAAGTAGTTGCAGGTACCAAATATATACTTAAAGTATACCAAATTTTGATATACATATACCATTTACTATTAGTTTATCTTTTTAAATTTTTCAAATTTGTAATCTGTATACATATAAAATAGTTGCACATACTAAACATATACCAAAATTTGGTATGTATACTATTTACTTTTAGTTTATCTTTTTAATTTTTTTTAAAATTTGCAATATGTATAAAATAATTGCAGATACTAAAAGTATACCAAATTTTGGTATACATATACTATTTACTGTTAGATTATCTTTTTAATTTTTTCAAATTTGCAATCATTATATATTTATAAAGTAGTTGTAAATACCAAACATATATTTAACATATACAAAATTTTGATATACATATACCATTTACTGTTAGTTTATCTTTTTATTTATTTTTTTTAAATTTATAATCTGTATATATATAAAATAGTTGCAAATACCAAACATATACTTAAAGTATATAAAATTTAAGTATACGTATATCATTTACTGTTAGTTTATTTATTTATTTTTCAAATTTGCAACTTGTATATATATATAAAGTAGTTGAAGATACCAAACATATATACTTAACGTATATCAAATAAATTTTATAAATTAATTAGTTAAATATTATCAATTAATTAGATTTAATTAAATGGAAAAATATTGATGAGTTTTTAATTGAATATATTGTTTCAAAGGATAGCTGAAATGGAAAACAATAAGATCAAAAACTTTTTAATTTTAGGTTCGACGTCCACTTTTACGAGATAGGTGTTATCAATGTAATTAAAAAATTGAATTAATATATTATTTAATTGTTTTAAAATTTTATAACTAAAATATATGAAGTTTTATTTTAAAATAAATTGTAATGATAGTTAATGAATGCTGTGATATATTTTTTCATAATAATTTAAATAATAATATAAAATTGGTGAAAAGAATTATTTTCAATGTGTCTTAATTAGAAAAAATTCGGTGCAATATATATATATATATATATATATATATATATATATATATTCATTTGTGATAATTAAAGGGTGTGGGGTCCTCTAGTTGTGTGATATAGTCACAGAGAAGTGTTTTACAAAAGTTAGAGCAAACAAAAGCATTAAAAAAAGAGAAAGTAGGCGTTTTTGTGGTGCCTTTGAAAATCGTGTAAAAGATATTTTTCATGTTAAAGATTATGTTGTTGAAATAAAATATTTTCGACGGTGTAAATGTTATTTGCTACTATTTTCAGGTTATTTTTGAAATTTTCCCTTAAATTTTTGTGACTCGCGAGCCCACTCGACTCTAACATCCGAAACGGACAATGGGTTCCATAGAGACACCAAAAAATCCAGAAAACGGTTCTGCAACTTCGGCCCCTGCCGCCGACGGCGACCAAAAGCCTCCATCCGCCGTCGACAGAATTCTTCCACCGACTTTCGAAATAACTCTGACGGAATCTGACCCGTTGAAGAAGAGAAAGGCGAGTATGCTCCCGCTGGAGGTGGGTACTCGCGTGATGTGCCGTTGGAGGGACGGAAAGTACCACCAGGTTAAGGTAATCGAGCGCCGCAAGATGCAGTGCGGTGGCCCCAATGATTACGAGTATTACGTCCATTACACTGAGTGTAAGTATCAATTAGCTTGTTTGTTTTTTCATTTTGATGCTTAGAATTAGAATTAGGGTTAGGGTTAGGGTTAATTTTTTGTGGCTGAAAGTATAAGAGGGTGCATTTCTGTCTTTATTTCAAATATTACTGTCTGTAGTTTTCATTTTTGGATCACAAATTATGCTATTATACAACTGAATTGAACCCATATGAAGCCATTTACATTCAGGATTTGTCAAGTGTCCCTTATAGCTTAGTTTTGAATCAAGTTCATTGTCTATCAAGGGAACAAATACTTTGTCCTATAGCTGTTTTCTACAATGACTAATTGTGTTCTCGCAACCAATTGATGGGACAATGGAGAAATTAAAGAAAGATTTTGTTGATGTGAATAATAAGTGTAAATTGTTGTAAAGAACTAGTTGAGGCAGCCAAATAATGCTACCAGAGAAAATGCAATGTTTTATTATTGTGTGATATGGTGGTGCATATATAAATTGAGAGGGTTAGAACCGTGGATGGTGTTTAACTATTTATACTCTTTTTTTTTTTCCTTAAAGGAACTTGGTGAATAGATGCTTTTTATGCAAATTATTATTGCTGAATTACTGGAGCACTTGTTTTTGCATTGTTATAGGACTAAGAAACTTTGAGAGTTTACTTATTTCATGACAGGAATTTTTGTGGAAGCTTTGGGATTATATATATTGGTGGTGCTCTTCCAGCCACCATCATTGTTGCATGTATTAATTTTTTGTGAATGCCTTTTTCCTTATTATCAACATGATTGAAAACGTGATACATTGGTATGCTTTAATTTTTATTTATTTTGGTCCATTTTTTACTTTCACATTTTTGCAGTCAATAGGAGGCTTGATGAGTGGGTGAAACTTGAACAACTAGATCTTGATTCGGTGGAGACTGTGGTTGATGAGAAGGTGGAAGACAAGGTAATTAATGTGTTGCTTTTATATGTCAATAACTGCCTCGCGGCATGCTTACTTCTAATATTTGATTGGGATTGTAGTTATTTCAACTCTTCATTTTTCACAAATTGCATGTTGAATTAGCATCTTTAGACTAAGTCATTCAGACTCTTTAAATAAGTGCAAAAGTATAATTTCCAGGGGAAAAATTAGAGTTAGCATATACAGAACTCATATCCTAGTCTGTGTAACATAGGTTGTGACTTGTAATTAATCATGTTCCTTTTTATCTCTTGAATCCTTTTGTTGGTGAAAGCTTCCTGCAGATGGGGTTTTTCTTCTTCATTTTTTAATCTGATTACAAGAAATTTTCAAATTATATTTCCAGGTAACGAGCTTGAAAATGACACGTCACCAGAAACGTAAGATAGATGAGACGCATGTAGAGGTATGTATAAGTTTCAAGTTATTCTTAAATGTTGTTCTATGGTTGCTTCATAGAATTATTTTGACAGCAACTACATCTGATTCACTCTCTTTGAGAATGGAGTTCTCTGTTCACTTTTTTATGCAAGAAGCATAAATGAGTTACATTGCTGTTAAGAAGCGTAAACATATCAGGTGTGGCCAAAATTAATTAGGTGTTGAAAATGTGATATGATCTCTCTCTTTCACACAAGTTCATGTAGGCACCATATTACACTTGCACATACATGTACAATATTCAAATATAATGATAGAAACGATGATCCCTATGTAAGATTAATTGACAGAATAAGGATAAGAAACCAGATTGAGCTTTTTGAATTCTATAATCTGAATCTTGTTTTTAAATTTACAGGGCCATGAGGAGCTTGATGCTGCCAGCTTACGTGAACATGAGGAATTCACGAAAGTGAAAAATATAGCCACTATTGAACTTGGAAGATATGAGATCGAGACATGGTATTTCTCCCCCTTTCCACCAGAATACAATGATTCTGTCAAGCTGTACTTTTGTGAGTTTTGTCTCAATTTCATGAAGCGTAAAGAACAGCTTCAAAGGCACATGGTGAGCTGTGTCTCAAAAAATTTTCCATGCTTTGTAGTGCTGAAATTTTGTCTGCTCTAATAAATTATCTGGTGCCAGTCTTTAAGTTTGATTTTGATTTGTATGCTTATGGATTAAGGCTTAGTTGAGTTAGTGTTGATGGATGTTGATTTTCTGAGTTCTAACTTCTTGACCGTCACATATGTTGTTCATCATGGGTTCTTAGAATTTTCATGTCCTTGGACTAAAGTTCTCCCATTGACCCTGATATTCAAAATATTCTTCTATGAATCTTGTTATTTCGTTAGTAACTGCTCTCTTTTCGTGTTTTTTTCCATCAATCTGTCTGTTGAATTTTATATTTTTCATCAATCTGTATTACCCATGTTGTGGTGTATACCCATGTTGTGGCTGAACTTCATTATTGATGATCTCTGATTTTAGAGAGTTGAAACTTCAGGTGGAATGCCTAAATGGTTCATTAAAAGTTAGCTAGATGTTTTGATAGAGGGAATCTGCAGGCTGGTTTTATTTCAGCCTATGTCAAACTTACTGCTGCAAATGGCCAAGCCAAACTGGCTTTGCAATCAAACATTTGCTCCCGTTTTAGCTGATCCCGAGAATCCATGTTTAAGGTGGACTTGTGGCAAGCAGCATGGAATTGAGGCTAGGTTACCTTCAAAACAAGTCCTAGATTGAGGAAACTAAGCTCTATACTGAACAATTGTTTTTTAAATGATCACAAGTCACCTTATGACTGGAATAAAGAGGTTGCAAAATTGATCATGTGGGTGCACATTGGAAATATTACTGTGAGAGCTATCCCTTCCCTCCTCTCTCTCTCTCTCTCTCTCTCTCTCTCTTTTGTAAAAGTGGGACTAGAAAATTATATAAGGTCAGTAAAAATAGCCAGACCCAAGTCTCAGCTTGTTCATAAACTACTGACATGCCTGAATGAGCCAAGCTCATTGATGTTTAAGCCTGGGTTATTTAAGATTTTCAGTCTTGAGCTTGAGCTTGTGCTTGTTTCTATGCATGAATGAAAGAACAAAATGTGCTTGTATTGAGCTGACTTCAGAGTTCTGTGGCTTGTTAGCAGCCCTAAGCAATGATTCTTTTCCGCCATCTGTTCTTGACTAATTAGATCACATCAAAAGCTTCACCATGCCCTGCTTGCATGTGTGGATCTAATTTGGTTTAAAATTATATTAATTAGAGAATTTGCGTTATAATTTGATTCGATCCACCCTTATCTTTTTTCTTTTCCCAGTTCTTTCCTCGTGTTTTTGAGAGTTATAAGAGCTGCATGGCTGTTTAACTGTTTTACTTTCCTACCCTAATTTGTGGATTGGGTTTATGTAGAGGAAATGTGATCTCAAGCATCCCCCTGGTGATGAGATTTATCGAAGTGGTACATTGTCAATGTTTGAGGTATGGCTGATTGAAAGTTATTCTGTAAGATAATTGAATTAAAGTTGAGATCTGGGTGTTTTAGGCCCAAATATGTAGTTGATATCTGTTGTCTAAGATGATGCTTTCATACTTCATAGTTCATAATGGGACTACTGCTTTTTTTCATTGGTTTGCTTTTCTTTCTTTCTTTCTTCCCCCTCCCTCCCCCAACCCAATTAATTCATCTTTGTTAATATTAACCTCGAGTTACAAAAAGGTCGATGTACTTTGGCTTTGGAAAAGTTGTAGTACATTATTGTTATTCTTGTTTGTTCCTTAGCTTGTATAATTGTGCAAATTTCAGATATCATAGAATCCCCCTTTATTTTTTATATTTTCTCAAGTGGTAGTCATATATGATGTCAGTGGTTGGTTTAGCTTTTGTTTGACTGAATGTTTTGATACAGGTTGATGGCAAAAAGAACAAAGTATATGGGCAGAATCTTTGTTATCTGGCGAAGCTATTTCTTGATCATAAGACCCTTTATTATGACGTTGACCTGTTTCTATTCTACGTTTTGTGTGAATGTGATGATCGAGGATGTCACATGGTTGGATATTTTTCCAAGGTAAGTTAGTGCGTTATCATTTTCTGTGTATCAAAGCAGGATTTAAATGCAATTTACTTTATGTGAATATTCCATAATGATCAGCATTAGTGACATGAGAAGCATGTATACTATTGCTCCAAGCATGTGAATCTGCTTTTAGTTGTCAGTATGCTTGATTAGCATAACTTTCAATATGGCATTCCTTCAACCTTGTTGTGATGTTTCTGGAAACTATAAATTATGTTATAACCAAGTATATTTATGTATGATGATACAGGAAAAGCATTCAGAGGAATCCTATAATTTGGCATGTATCCTTACTCTTCCTCCTTACCAAAGGAAAGGCTATGGAAAATTTTTAATTGCCTTCTGTAAGCCCTTTTCCATGTAATCTCTTATTTTTCTTGGCTAAGTGAATATATATATATTGCTAAATTACATGTTGGTTCTTGCTCCTTCACCTTGTAGCCCTTTTTCGCTTTTTATAAATTTTGGTGGGGAAGGGGGCTTTTTGTTGGGGGAATAAAATTTAACAAGTGAGGAGATGTTGATGTCTAAGTTTGGAGATAAGAGGATTTAGAACATTCTTGAAACTGTTGTCCCTTCATCTTTGGTGTCTGACTATCCAGTATCCAATGGTGCTATAGGTGGACCTTAGCACAAGGGGATAATCAAATGAACCTTTCTAAATTCAAAATTGTATGCCAACAGCAATAGATGTAAACTTGTCCATGGGAGAGACAAATGCTTTTTTTATTTTTTTTTATTTTTTCTATATGTATATGTATAATTGATTGCTAGTTGTATTTCTCTGGAGCAGCATATGAACTTTCCAAGAAAGAAGGTAAAGTCGGTACACCTGAAAGACCACTTTCTGACCTAGGGTTGTTGAGCTACAGAGGATACTGGACCCGAGTTCTTTTGGACATCTTGAAAAAGCACAAAGGAAATATTTCTATCAAGGTATGCACATTGTCTGAACTGTTATTAGTGACTAAGTTTCAATATACATTTTCAACTGCTCATTTGTCCACTCTGAATTTGGATTATGTTGAGACACCCATGGAAGTTGGATGTCATTAATCAATCTTACCTTCCATAGCATTATAGTCAAAAGGCATACTTTTCATTCTTACTGATTACAATCTGATCCTGAACTTGCCTGTTGATTGAGCCAGGAAAAACACAGGAATTATCTGTGGTTCCTTCTTCCTGCAAGTGGAACTCCTCTTAACAGGGGAGAGTGCTCACTTGGCTGTTCAGGATTTTGGGGGTCTGACATATATGCACCTACCTTCTCTTGTCTTTTTTTTTTTGTAACCAAGTTTTCTTCAGGTTGCTTACCTATTTTTATTTTATTTTGATTTCTATCTTTGCAATAATCTACGCATGTACTTGCAATATTTACAATAACACGCTATATTGTTAACTTAGATTGGGTAGGTAGTGCATTTGCATATACTTATGCTCCGGAATGGTAAAAATATTGTGCAATATAAGGGTTTGTGGCCCTTAAATAGTGATGTCAGCATATCGTCAATGGTTCATCATGGTTTAAACATACACAAGTTTTAATGTGAAATAATTAGAAGATATTTTGTCGTTACTTATTTTTCCACAACTTTTGGTTTATATTTGCTGGTCCCATATTTCATTGATTGTAACATTTTTCTCTAATCTCTCTTCACAGGAGCTTAGTGACATGACAGCAATCAAGGCAGAGGATATTTTGACCACTCTTCAGAGCCTAGAATTGATTCAATACAGGAAGGGGCAGCATGTGATTTGTGCAGATCCAAAAGTCTTGGACCGCCATCTAAAAGCTGCTGGTCGTGGTGGTCTTGAGGTCGATGTTAGCAAATTGATCTGGACTCCTTATAAAGAACAGGGTTGATTATAATATGGTAATTACTGTGTAGTTTTGACTTGTACCTTTGCCTGTATAAATTAGCTTCTCTTAGGATATGAAATTAGCTGAATCTCAGAGATGGAGCCATTGAGCTTCACAGAGCATGCCTTTTACTTATAACATGTAATGAAATGTACTGGAAATTTTATCTTACAGGAAATAGCTGGTAAGTTTAAGCTTTGGCACTGCACTTGTCAAGATTTACTTCAAATTTCTCATTTATGCCATAAAAATATTGAAATCTAACTTCTAATTAACCACCCCACCTTACCCTTAGTGTGAGGCCGTGAGCAACATACTGTCACTTCCTGTTGTAGGTTGTGTACTATTCAGTTCAATCTGGGGAAAGAAAAAAGAGTAAATTGATACTCTTCAGTTTTTTTATGCTTGGTTTTTTAAAAATTGGATTTGTTTTTATTTTCTTATTGCTCGAAAAACTGGCAATGACTGTACAATAGCGACGCTATCGCTCTCATATGACATTTCTTTTTTTAAAATTTTTATTTCAAGTTTTCAAGATCCGAATATGTTGACACCATTACTTGAATTTTGAAATAGCGAGAGAGAATTTAAGAATGGTAAAACATGAAGCTGCCTAATTGAATTTTTTCGAAAATGATTGTTTTAGCATTATTATTGGTGAGAAGTAGTCCACTAATTTCTCCTTTTCTTGGCCTTTTGGATTCTATAATTGTGTCGATACTTATCTGTCCTCTTTTTCCCAATTCAACTTTTTTCATTTGTGATATGTTGTTTGTTTGATGTCAAATTCTTGACTTTTTTGCTTCATTTGCACCCAGTCAATTCAATCTATATACCTCTTTTTTCTTTTTCTTTTTTTCTAAAATAAATTTCATAATAGAGTAGCTTTCTTTTCCTTCCTTTTTTTTTTTTTTTTTTCTCTAGAATCCTCCTCTCCACATATATTACAGGAAATTTAAAATTTACACACATTTTTCTCTCTTTAAATTTAACCCTTGTGCTCTGTACGTTTTTTTCTTTTTTACTTCCTTTTCCCTCACCGTCATAGATTTAAAATCCAAGTACAATCATGCTTTAAAAGCAACATTAGGCCCTTCTTTACCATGATTTTTGTAATGTGATTTGATGGACACTTGACAATCTAAAGGCTATACTAGCTATTAAAATCAGTTCAAACAATCTAAAGACTATACTAGAAAATGATATATTACAAGACGTGAATAATCCGAGAGAAAAAAAAAAAAAGAAAAAAGAAACTATATTGTAATAGGGAGGAGAGGATTATTAATTCATATATTCATATTCGTATACATATATCCTTGATACCATCACCGTACTTTTAATTTCTTTTATAACACATAATTGATCAATTTAATAACAAAATTGAAATTTAAAAAAAAAAAAAAAAAAACACCATTTACATTTCCTATGTATTAATATTTGTGAATGTATCACCTCCCCATTAAACAGTAGTTGGTGCCAAATTAAGTCTATTAAGTTGAATCTGTTGGAGCTGCAAATTTTTCAATGCAACCCCACCAGATCTCCTTTTCCAAAGAGACTCTTCTTCTCCTCCATTTCCATTTACAGCAGCTGGTTTATGAACTTTCTTGATCACAGGCAGAGGAGGATCCATATCTTCAATTCTAATTGTAGAAATTGATGATGAATTCTCTTTACTATCATCAATCTTGGGTCCTCTGTTTCTTGCACCATTATTCAAGATCACACCTTTTCTTCTTTGACAATTACTAGTATTTGGTATTGATATAGTACAAGTTGTAAAACTACTATTCTTGGCAGAAAATATCCTTTTGAGCTTAGAGTACTTAACAGAAGGAGTAATTGCAGTGATCTTGTTAAAAGAAGAAGCAGAGGAAGAAGAAGAAGAAGAAGAAGTGGGGAAGCCAACTATCTTGTTATTGTGTCTCTTGACTTGACCCATGCAACCAATCTTTGGGGATAAAGGGTCAGTAGAAAAGGACATGGATCTGTCTTCTAATTTGGGAAGAGCCACTACATCTTTTATGTATGATCTTGAACAGAGCATAGGCAAGAATGTGCCTTTTTGATTGAGTTGTTGCA
Organism: Vernicia montana; assembly: GCA_949750685.1. Taxonomy (NCBI): domain Eukaryota; kingdom Viridiplantae; phylum Streptophyta; class Magnoliopsida; order Malpighiales; family Euphorbiaceae; genus Vernicia; species Vernicia montana. The sequence goes on from CATKHJ011156913.1 coordinate 33,402, forward strand.
GGTTCTGGTGGTGGTGATTGTACCCATTACCCATGTTTCTTGATAATCTTGATTCTTTAATTAATTCTTGATCTTGATTCTTGAAATTACAAAGAGATATGCAGAGAAGGTTACTATCTATCAAGAAAGAAGAGAAAAGGTTATGTTATTGAAACTCTCTTGTGTATTTTCACAGACAGAGAGAAGAGAGAGAGAGAGAGAGAGAGAGGGACACAAACACAAAGAAAGATGGAGTCATGGAGGGCATTAAAAAAGGGATAGAATAGAAGGCTTCGAGTTTCTCGAGTCTTTAATTAATTAATTTGTTTATTTATTTTTATTTCTTAATTAGACTAATTTAATGGATATTTGAATTCACAATAACAATATGGTTGCTTAAAAATGAGTTTATTTAAATATAATTAGGATATTTATTTATTTTGTTTGTTTATTTAAATATTTTTAGATTAAAAAATGTATTTCACATTGTATTTAGATCTTTTTAAATTAAAATGCATTTCACATTGTATTTTTATTTTTTAAAAATAAAATTTAACCAATAAAATGCGGAAGATATTCATTTTATCAATTAAATTAATTTTAAGATTGATATTGATTGATTTATTTTAATTATGTATGTGGAGGGAGTGTTTTTAAAAAATTATTATATATATATATATATATATATATATATATATATATATATATATATATATATATATATATATATATATATAGTTTGAGGCTGTTATCTTTGTCAAAAATATCAAATTGATAGGAAGAAAGTGTTGAAAGGATTTATAATTTTATACAAAGTTGTATATTTTATTATTTTTTTTATTTGTTCACAAAGTTCTCATTTAGCTCCTAATAATAGACTTAAAAAAAAAAATAAAGATAAAGACAAAATTGAGGTTTTGGTTTGTTGAATAGGGAAAATAACATTCAAATTAAAAATAATAATAATAATAATAAACCTCAAATATGTATGTGTATATGGTGAAAGAGGCAGGGAGACCATTATTTTGGTGTGTAGTAGTAATGAGAATGAGAGAATGCGTAATTCAAAAAAAGGCTAATAATAATAATAATAATAATAATAATTTTAAGAAGGGTCCCTTACCCTTAGCCAACCAAATTATGCCAAGTGTATACCCTACTTATGGTAAAAATCATATTCTGACCCTCCTTTTGTCTCCTCAGCTTCTTCACTACCATATGGGTTGTTGGAAGATATATATAAGATAAATGGCCAATTTAAGATTCTTAATTAATTTCTTATTAATAATTAAGATAATTCTAAATGATCAATTGTATCTGACACAATAAAAATAATTATATAATTTTTTTACATAATTTATGATGTAAAATAAATATAATTATAGTTATTTATTTATTATTATATAATGTGTTCAAATTATATTGAGATGTGTTAAATTTTTTTAAATAATTTATGTCATTTAATATTATTTAATTATTAATTATTATTGACTTGCGTTACCTAATGATTATTATTTTTTTTTTTTGCTAAATTAATAATAATAATTATTTACATCATGTTAACTCAGCCTAACTTACAGTTGTACTTTTTGCTACATATTAATAATTTAGAGTGAGATTTGTGTTTGAAGCACAATTTAAAAAAAATAATTAATAGTATGTATTTTTTTTTTTTTTAATTTGAAAGTAAGTGCTAACTATATTATGCATATGTTATTATGTATATATGTGATTTTTAATAAATAATATTTTCTAATATTTTATTATTCACAGGTTAAATTATGAAATCTCAATAAAATTGTAAATTTAATATATCTGATTTTTATAAAATTTAATATTTTTCAAAATACACGTAACCTTATTCTTGAAAAATGTTGTATGAAAAATATTATTTTGCAATCAAAAGGTTAATAAGCTTGATTTAGAATTGCAGGGATGTATTTGGCAAAAAAAAAAAAAAAAAAAAAAGGAATTGCAGGGATGTCGTCACATCTACGCTATTTAGAGCATGTAATATATTTTAGGATTTGTTTATTGTGGAATAAGTGAGTTAAAAAAAGTAGAATTTTGAGAAGTTTTAGTACCAATAATATATATATATATATATATATATATATATATATATATATATATATATATATATATATATATATATATATAGTGAAGTCATGTTTCGTCACTAGATAACTAAAGATGAGTTGAGACTGACGAGGTGAATGATCAGTTTGAATTGAGAAAAATTAGTTGACATGCTGAACCTAACAAGGCAAATAATTAGCCTCAGAATGACGAGTCGACGAAAAGCCTCAATAAAAAAAATGATGAGGTAAAGTCGAACGATGAGAACTCTTGTTTACTAATGAGGCGAGGCATGCGAGTCGAAGCAAAACAATTAATATGTTTTCAAATAATAACAAATATAAATAATATAATGAACTGGGACTTGTGTTTCACACAATTTCTTTAAAATAGATTCGTCCCTCACCATAATACTTTAAGGTTGAATTTGACGTCTTAAGAATACAATAGTAACCAAGTAATTTTGAACACCATAAAATTACTTCGCCAAGAATTAGAACTAAGCTTGAAATTATCACCAAAAAACAAAGACTATAAATATAGAGAGTTTTGACAATTTTTGACACTTTTTGAACATTAATAAGAATCTTTATATATAAAGAGTGAAAAAGAACGATAAAAGCACGATAAAAAACAATAAAACATACTGTTACAAAATTAAAAGAAATGACTACAAAACTATTAAATTTTCATTCAAACGTTAAAACATTTTACATGTATGTTTTTTAACAGAAAGTAAAAAAAATTAGTTTGTTTGATAGTCATTATTAAATAAAGTTGAAGTAAGGATATCCACTTACTTTCCGTACATGAAATAGCTTTCTTAGGAATTAAGTAAATGAGACTTCATAAGTTGAGAAAAATATAAATTGACTTATCTACCCTTCGTTAAAAATAAAAACTACTGAAATTTTTTCATTCTTGTTACCAATTATATTGTAGATATTTTAAATATTAAAATTTTATTATGAAAATTAAGCTTTCTAATTATGTGAAAAAAATACATCGAATATTCTTAATGAAAACAGATTTAAAATGTACAATTTATTATTATAATGCTTATGTGAAAATTAAATCAAATTATAATTACATATATCAATTAGTTGTGAATGTATTATTGTCTTTTATATTATTATTTTTTTTAAAATGATAATATAAAATTAAATAAAAAAAAACATACTTCTTAAAAAATTATATAAATTAAACAAATAATTACTTATATTTTTCAAAAAATACTTAATCGAAAATAAACTTCCCAAAGAATAGACAATGTGATGTGAAACAATATCTTAATATATGTTGGATCTCGAAAATCCCAAGTCTTTAATTATTTTAAACATGTCTTTGATTTGAGATATTGAGATAAATATATGGCAGCATCTGTCAAACATATCAAAATATAATTATTAATAATGCAAATCACATAAGGTGATCCATTTTCAGTCTTTTTCTAAAATGTTATATATATATATATATATATATATATATATATATATATATATATATATATATATATATATATATATATATAAAAAT